>OAMR01000571.1:58059-70397 GCA_900205405.1 Echinochloa crus-galli | reverse complement strand
AATATGAAAGTTGTAGGGTTTTAAATTCTAAAAAACTTTTGTTTTGGTCAAAATTTGAGTTTCAACATAAAAACGTTGGTAAACCTCGGTCAAACATTTTTGAACCTAGGTCAACTACCTTCCTTCTCTCTCCCTCACAAGTGGGCCGCGGCGAGCTGGGTCGGCGGAGCAAACTGCGCGCCTTGTCGGCCGAAACGGGCTGAAACGCGCCTCATTACAAAAATGTTTTTATTTTTCTTATAAACAAATTTCACATCACCAACTCAACAAAGCTTGCGTAGCGCAGTGGTAAGGAGCCGTGGCCTCTGTTTTCACCGCCTGGGTTCGAATCCCAGGTCCGGCCACCTTTTTTACGGCGCAAGATTTAATTCATTTGTTTACAAAATATATAACTACTAGCAGACGCGGCACGTGTTTTAGCTATTCTCAAATCTCAAATTTAGAGGCACATTATTTTTCGAATTAGTTGGTCTTTATTTATATGGAGAAAAACTCTTCAATCTTTTGTCTATTAGCATACGGAACTAAAAGCGCCTGGAACATGCAAAAAATTTGATGCTTTCTAGTTTTTCCCTCCCACCAAAGCCCGACACGTGGGTCCTCTGTGAGAGGGTGGGGGTGTTTTTTGGGGTAAAAAGTGTTTTCGATTCTCTAGGATCCTTTTAGTATAGATTCTTCACACCACCAAAAATAGAAAAGCTGTGGCCTCAAACTCCAACACATGGGTTCGAATCTCAGGTTCTCCTCCCTACTGTGTCAATTTTTTTTCTTTTTCAGATTTTTTATTTACCATTTAATAAGGTATATATATATATATACAAACTGAGCTGTGAATAAAAAATTTAATAAGATATATATAAACAATACAAACTAAGTCGTAATAAAAATAACAAAATAAACATATTTTTTTGTTGAAATTGTGTTGGGTACGGTATTTAATTAAGACGATTTTGATTTTCAATCTACGACGATTACTAAAGTTTGTCACAGATTGAAGGCCCGAATTTGAGCCCGAATGCGCTATTTGCAGATCTGCGACGTATTACTGAAGTTCGTCACAGATTGAAGGCACGAATGGACTATTTGTCAATCTGCGACGTTTTCGGAATTCATCGCAAAGAAACCGTCACAGATTAAATAGTTTGTTGTAGTGTTATGAGGTTAAATAATATGGGTATAGATTATGTTATCCAGATTATGATCTGTAGTGTTTGTTATCTATTTAAGATTATATGAACTAAATTATATAATCTCGGGGGCAAATAATAAAAACATACATGTCATAAATTATATTTTATTTATCGTGTGGCACTAGATGCGCAATTAAAGTTCCCTTTCAAATGAATTTGAATGTAACCAAATTTAACTTATGTGACATCATGTAGATCCAAATAGATGGAAAGCGTGCTTTTGACAAATCATAGCTCAAAACATCCTATTTGAACCCATAAATTAGTTATAGTTTTTTATTAAGCACCAAAGCCTCAAGGTCTTATGTTTGACCTTGCAGTCCATATGCAAGCACATAAGGCGAGGCAAGCTTGGGAATACAACGCCTTACGAGGAATCATAGAGGACCCAATGGATCAAGCTGGGTGGACGAAAGAAGAATGGATTGAAGGAACAACATTGGCTGAACTCTTAAAATGCTCTCACGCTTCAAGCCTTGTCCTACCGGGATGGAAATAAGTGTTAGGGCATGTACAGCCCGGCGATTTGCCTCGTCGGTATAGCAGCCTTTTTGCGAAAAAGACCCCGTATCGAAGCCCCGTGCGTTGTACGCGTCGTCTTCATGAAGCGACGGGGAGCTGGGATCCCGCGCGGGGCGCCTGCGCGGGAGTTCTTCGCGCCAAATCGGGGAGGCAGGGGAGAAAGGAACGGAGAGGGAAGCGTCACGGAGCTCACCGGGGAAAAAAATCCGGCCGCAGCCCGCCGGACGACGCCGGCAAGCCCGCAACCGCCGCTGCGAACTCACCGCTGCCGACGCCGCTACCGACCCGCTGCCGTTCTGCCGCTGCGAACCCGCCCCAACGACCGGCGGGGCAGCGGTGGCCAGCCCCCGAGCGACCGCCGGCCAGGGAGACGAGCGCGCTAGGCGTCGCAGCCGCCGCCTCCCACGAGCGTCAGGGACGCCGGTGCGTGGCCTCCTGCCCAGCCTCCTTCCCAGTGTCGTTGATGCCTCGTACCTTCTGTCCTCCACGGATCTGCGCGCGGGATCGTTGAACCCCAACGCTGCTGCTTGCAATCCCGCCTCCACGGAGCCTACCGCGGGCACCTCTAGCCATGGGTATGAGATCCTTGAGTTTTTTGATGGGAAAGAGTAGAAAGGTGGATGGGGAAAAGTAACGGGAGCTGCAGGGGGAAGAGATGAGAGGTCGGGAAGCTTCTGGCTTCAGTCGTTGACGACGACGAATGGATAAACGAGGCCACGGTTTTTTTTGTGATTTGTTTTTTGTTTTCAATAGCTTCGGTCGTGCCTTTTTTTTTCTACCGTCAAATAGCCACACAGTAGTATACACAAATGTATATGTAGTTGATCCTAAACTAATGTAAAGCATTAAACAGCTTACATATGACCTTTCTCTCTATGGGCTGTATGAGCTGTCTATATATCCGTCTGTATGTTAAGTTCGAGGTTGTACAGACGACTCGTCGTCTATGGGCTGTACATGCCCTTAATGAAGCAACCGCTGCAGAAACACTGAAGTATTCTATAGATAACCCCAACATTAATAAATGACATCTATTTTTTGCAAAAGATTTGAAAGAAAATTCACAATTAAAATTAATGGAGAAAACACATCTTCACATGCGAATTTTTTCACTATATTCAGATTTAAATTCAGTTTATGTAGTCATGATATATACAAGCATAACAAAATCTCCTTTAAAAATAAGAAATAACAGACATTATTGCATTAATCATACATAATCGCTATAAAATCTGAAAAATATTATACTAATCACCTTCCAATTATCAAAACCCTACTCTATTATATTAGTCTGAACATGAAATCGAATCACAAGTAATAACCCACCTCTCCTCTTCCAAATCAGATAGAAAAACTCATTAGACATGCAACAAATCAAAACCTAATGGATCTAAATATAATATCAAACTAAACGGAAAGTAAAAACAATTGAATCGGCTCAAAATCGCCAAGAATTAACCACTAATTGACTACACCATAGAAGGATCCTCCAAAAATCCATAGCAGAAATGAGTTAGGACTACAATATATAAGAGCAAACTGAAAAGATATATGCAAAAAAACAAAGATCAGATCAATGTATGAAGGAAGAAAAAAATAGAGATAAGATCAATGGGTGGATGAAGTAAGAATGGTCTGAACAGTTAGTACCATAAATTGTATAAATTATCGTCGCTTCAAATATTGGCACTCTTGAGTTATAAGTAAAGAAAGAAATGTTACATTTGAAAATGAATGCGGAAGAAGAAAGAAGGACTGAATTGCATTGCACTAACAAAATAAGATAGAGGTATACATTCAACTGTTAAAATTCCGCGTGTTAGGAGAGCGAGAAATACTCAGGTGTGCTGTAGACTTTTCTATTTAAACATATAAAAAATTACATGTTTTATCGAATATATCATTCAGTTGTGGCATTATCCCTAAATCTGATATAATTTATATTTTTAAACTTGATTCTAATTTGCTAGCAAAATTCACAAAACTATATTACAACTGTAAAATTATTTTAACAAATACTAACCTTTTATTCACATGTGTACCACAATAATAAAGTTATAAAAAGTACTTTAACAAAACTAAACTTCTATTATCATACGGTACCATAAAACTATAAATTCTGCTTAATTAAGTAATACATTTCAAGAGTTGTAAAAAGCATAGTTTTGTGATATTGTGTCAAAAACTTATTTGTAGTTCCATAATACTTTAGAATAATAGATGTGTAGGTTTGTAAAGTTTGCTCTCATATGCGCAATTCAATTTCTAACACCTAAATTTTAGATTCAATATTTAGTTATTGCTGTTTTATGCAAGGTTTCTAGGTTCTCAAAACAATATATTGCAACAAAGAAAGCAAATTGTTGATGGTAGAAGATTTGTCTTCTATCTATGATTTATATATGGTGAATTTATTGATCTAAAAATCTATAAGCTCTGTCTCTTATAGGAAAAAAAAGTCTAACGTGTTCTTTTAGCACTTTACTGGGCCGACGACATGTTGACACATGTTCCGGATTCAATCTGAAACAAGCTAAGTGTCTTTAACGCTCGGCAAAGATAAGAATTAAGCATGCGTCGGTGATGGTGGTGGTGCAGGAGCGTCTCTGTGTTTTAGAAAATAGGTCAATGGTACATTGAATTAATAAAGTGCTACAGAGATCATATATGCACGGCACAAAGCTTGGAGAGAATTGGAAAAGCATCTCCAATGTCGGTGCTACACAGCGGCTTCCTGGGTTGCCCTGGCCACTGGGCGCATTCTCTGATGGCAGTCGCCTCCTGCTCGGCACGTCGGCTGCCTCCGCGCCCACGGCAACGGCTCTGCATGACAGCACGAGCAGGTCAGCAGGAGGAACTGAATCACCGGCACCGCCATGGTACGTGGCCGGTGATCGGCTCATGTCTCTGTCGGTACACGGTCACCACGCTATGGTGGGACACAATTCTCCCGGGCAGGTTGGCGCGGCGTAGCTCGCGGGCTCAGGAGGCGGGACCGGACGAGGAAGAGCCGACGCAGGCGCCGGCGCCGGGTGCGGCGGCCTAGCGACGTCGATCCTCTTTTAGAGAAGATGTGTATAGGAGCGCGGCGCAGCTCCGGGTCGCAGCCCGGCTAGGTCCGGGTGCCACCCAGTGCCACCACCGCCGCCACGGCGCCACCGCCCCCTCCGCGACGACGTCGCCAGGGCGCGGCGGCGGTAGCACGCGTAGCAGCCGAGCTGGAGGGAGGCGACCCCGAAAGCGAAGATCACGAAGAGCAGGAAGACGCTGGCCACGAAGAGGATGTCGCCGATCGCCATGGCCCGCGCGCCCTCAGACCGCCACGAGCGACGACAGCGATACTCCGATTCTGAACCTTTGTGTCACGCTTGGTTCTAGACTTCTAGTTTTGGAGAGGAAGGCACGAGTCTGTCAGTGGAGCGAGCACTAGAGGTCGCACACACATATATATGCCGTGAACAGGCTCTCTACTTTACGTTCATCTTATGATTAGTTGACATCATGATGTTTAAGCCTCTGTACGTCCTTTTTGAAACTTATTATTACCTGACAGTGCAATGTCTAAATATGATATATGCAGCAGAGAAAGGTATCTGTGAGGTTATTGGTATCATCTCTCAATCTTCTATGTACTTATTGTCTAGTACTAGCTAGTAGATTCCCATGGTTAATATCCCTGGATCTCATGCGGTGCAAAACAACGCAATGGGCGTGGAACCGTTGGCCGCAATGACGCAACACAGGTGAGTAGGTTTGCGTATGTATTTATAGGGGTGAGTATGCGTGCGTGTATGAGCGTCTGCGTTGTACCGTGTAATCTCAAAAAAAAAGGTGAGTAGGTTTATAAAGTTGGTTCTCAAAATTTAGTTTAATTAATTTTATGACATCTAAATTTTATAAACAATGTTTTTGTTATTTCCATCTTCAAAATCCAAAGCATAATTTTTCATTTAGATAAAGGTCTAGGACTCAACAAAACCTCAAACGAATGAAAATGAATATAGTGCAAAAAGAAAATAAATTAATGGTAAACATGCGTCCTTAAACAATACTGGTATGTGGTGACTTTATCGATTTTAGTCTTTAATGAGAAACCTGCCTGCCGAGAATTTTTTTTCCTCGTCTTCCATATGCTGGTGGTGGACCGGTGGTGGTGCACGACGAACGTCTCTGTGTTTCTTGAAAAAAAAACTAATGGTAGTTTGAATAAAGTGCTACAGATAATTATACACCATTATGCACAAAGCTTGAGAAACTGGAACAGCTGGCATCTCCAGTGCCGGCGCTATTACATACGACGGCTTCCTGGGCTCACTGACCACGGGCTCTGATGGCAATCGCCTCCGCGACAATTCCGTTGGTAGCACTGAGCCACTGACACAGGCCTGCTAGTGGGTCGGGTTGTGGTGGGTTTTAGGGTTGGGTTTTGATGTAAGTTGTGTTTGGATGGGTTAAAATGGGTTGTATTAATAAGCGGGGCGGGGTGGGGCGGGTCTAGTGTAAATATGGGTCGGTGCGGGTTGGAATAGATCAAAATGGGTTATATCCTCAATGGATTGTACATGTACTTTATGGCGAGTGGGTCCCCACGTTAGAAGTCGGACTTTAAAATTAAAATCCCACGTTCACACTATAAAATTTTAGCAAAATTGAATGAAATTTGTTAGAGATGACTCGGTATGATAAGTAGCAACTTTGTACAGAGTAGCGTGACTATAACTACAGGTGGACCCCAAGAGTCGGATCCTAAAACTAAAACCTCGCGTTCACACTATAAAATTTTAGCAAAATTGACTGAAATTTGTTGGTGATACTCAGTACGATAAGTAGCAACTTTGTGCAAAGTAGAGTAACTAGACATGTGGGTGGGCCACACGTTAAGAGTCGGACCCTAAAATTAAAACCTCGCGTTCACACTATAAAATTTTATCCAAATTGACTGAAATTTGTTGGTGATACTCAATACGATAAGTAGCAACTTTATGCAAAGTAGAGTGACTAGACCTGTAGGTGGGCCCCACGCTAAGAGTCGGACCCTAAATTAAAACTTCGCATTCACACTATAAAATTTTATCCAAATTGACTGAAATTTGTTGGTGATACTCAATACGGTAGCAACTTTATGTAAATTAGAGTTACTAGACCTGTAGGTGGGCCCCACGGTAAGGGTCGGACCCTAAAACTAAAACCTCGCGTTCACACTATAAAATTTTATCCAAATTGACTGAAATTTGTTGGTGATACTCAGTATTATAATTATCAACTTTGTACAAAATATGGTGATAGATTTATACGTGGACCCCACCTCAAGAGTCAAACCCTCAAACTAAGACCCACGGGTACTCCACGGGTGTTAACATTAGGGTGCAAATGCATCTAATGGGACGGGACGGGGTTTGCTAGCTAGATTTTTGGGTTGGATTGGGTTGATACATGCTACTAGCTAGAAATGGGGTGAGGTTGGTTTAGGAGCGGGTTGTGACCCATTAGCAGAGGCCTAACTGACACGCCGCTCCACGTCGCGGCTCCTCCTGCGGGCAGCGGCTACTGCATGATCGATGAGCCGGTCAGCTAGAGGAACTCAGCCCCGCGCGCCCCTAGCCTTTCGATTTCGAAACTCGATCCACAGCCTCCTCCTCGGTAGGATTCGCAGATCGAGCCAGGCGACTTGACCCCGGCCATCGCACGGCGTGGGATCGGCGTTTGGCACGGTCAACTCCGGGATCCCAAACACCAGGACTGTATGCCATGGTGCATGCTGGCCACTCTTTGGCTCGTGTCGTGTATTATCTGTCATCGGTCACGTATATATGGTCGCACACGCTCGCCGGCAGTTCGGCGGCGTAGTTCGTGGGCTCAGGCGGCCGGACCGGAAGAAGAAGAAGAGCCGACGCGAGCGCCGCCGGCGCCGTGCCCGTCGGCCTAGCGACGGTGATCCGGCAGAGCGGGCAGGTGGGGTGGGACGCCAGCCACGCGTCGACGCACGGGGCGTGGAACCCGTGGCCGCAGCACGGCATGAACCGGGCCAGCTCGCCGTCCTGGAGCTCCGCGAGGCACACCGCGCACGCGCACTCCCCGCCCGGACGACGCGCCGCCGCGCGGTACGCCGTGGCCGCCGGCAGCGAGCGCGGCGCCTCCAGGTCGCCGCCGCCGCCGCTCTGGGATGATGACGACGGCGGCGAGACTTGGCGGCGACGGTAGGACGCGTCGAAGCAGCACTGCAGGCAGAGGACCCCGAGGGCAAAGATCGCGACGAGCAGGAGGATGCCGACCACGGCGACGATATTGCCTACCGCTATCGCCATGGCTCCCCGGTGGGAGCCGTGTGCCATGCCTGTTGCCTGGTTCTTGGTGGTGGAGGGAGGGGACTCGTGTATGTCGTGCGTTCGCGCATATATATACACTCTCAAGGAGGCCTGGGGCTGGGGGGAGCGAGTCTTAAGGCCAGTCGCAGTGCAAGGTTTCATAAAGTTTTATACACATTAAATAGGATGCCAACTCAGCATTTTAGATGATGTGGCATGAAGTTAATGAGGAGAGAGATGAAATGGGTTTCATCTAGATGAAACTCTGTATGCACAGTTTTCAACAAGTCTGTGTCTTGCATGCATCGCCTAGAAAACATCAAAATGAAACTTTGCATTGTATGAACCGTTTCATCTGTAAATTTATTGTCTCCTTACTTATGTGGCATTCTTGAAAACATAAAAATGAAATCCCCTGGGACTAGCCTAATTAACCCACTTACAATAGTTAGAGATGCTCTTAGCCAGTGGCCATTGGTTTTGGACTTTTGGTTGATTTGGGTGATTGGTTCTGGCGTGTGAGCGACTGATTCTGTCTTTGCCTGAAAACCCAACGAACAACTTGTCGTGCTGCAACTGCAAGCCTGCAAATGCTTGGAACCTGGATTGGTACGTGGGATACCATTGTGTGCGCGCCCTAAACGCATTTGGCAAGTGTTGAGATTGGTTCCCGGAATTGGTACGCCGACAGGTCGCGGAATCAATCACGTAAATACCTCATCTGAGGACATGAACACCCGTGCCGTGAGTGAACTGCTCGCTGCATTGACTTTTGAGCCTTTTAGTTATCCATACACTACACTCCAAATTTGAGGTGAGGGGGAATGACACTAATGATGCGCTACACCTGGTAACAACATGAATGAATTAACACAATCAGCACCTTGGTGCACGTACTCGTGGGTAAGCTTCACGAGATGATAATGAGCTCAATCGGGTAGTCAAAGATGAAAATGGAGCTCCCTAACAAAAATGAAAATGGAAGCATCGGGACAACAAACACGGTGCAACCTTGGCTCGGTGCCTAGACAAGTTATTTGTCAACGGGAATGATGAGCATAACCGCCCACATAAACCGGCTTCACAAATGGTCTACATGGTTGATAGTAGCATCCCTAGCCGTTGCAACCGGTTGTGATGTGGGGCATCACAAACTCTACAAACCGATTGTGATGCCCCGAGCACGATGGAAAAACCGTTTGCTATTTTGCTCGTTTCCTAGTCGAGGTTCCACTGTCCCAGCATCATCAGGCCATTAGGCCTTGTTTAGATGTTGAAACTGGATGGTTGAATTTGGGAGTTTGATGTCACTTCGTAATCATTGCGTCACTGTAGTATTCCATTTGTATTTGTGAAAAATTGTCCAAAAATTAATTAATTAGGCTCAAAATGTTCGTCTCGCAAAGCACAACAAAATTGTGCAATTAGTTTTTTATTTCATTTACATTTAGTACTCCATGCATGTTATGACATTTTGATGTGATGGAAAATCTTCTTTTTGCATAGTATATTTGGGAAGTGAATTTGAGATCCAAACAAGGCCTTAGGAATTAGGATGTCTTGAATCACTGTAGAGAATCAAAGATGGAGAAACTACATATCAATATAGGGTTGAAAAATATCAAGATAAAGAAATAAAGGTAAGAGCATCTTCAAAATACTAGCAATAATTCTAGCCAAATTTAAAGATTAAGAGGCTAGCTAAAAAATAAAAAGCTTCTCAAAAGCATGAGGCAACCAACAGCCTCTTTGAACCTGGACTCTCTCTATATTAAATGTCTATGGGCTCCATGTGTCATACAAGTCTCTTCTTCTCCCCACCACCGCTGGCTTATCCAAATGACTCGATGCTGAAGAAAAAGAGCTAGCGGCGTGAGGGAGAGGAGGACGACGAGAGGATGGGACCCGACGGTGGCGGGTTCGCGGGGACGGGCGCGGCAGGGTGGCGCCGCTGCGACCTCTGCGGCACGCCCGCGGCGGTGCACTGCACCGCCTGCGACAGCATGCGACAGTCAAGGTCCACGACGCCTCGTCCTTGCCGACCGCGGAAGCTCGTGTGAGCTCGTGCGTGTCCACGGCCGACTCGGCGGCGTCCACGATGGTGGCGCGGCGACCCGGGAGGCCCTGCCCACGCACCGAGGCGGTGCTCGAGGGGTGGGCCAAGCAGATGGGCCTCGTGACGGGGGCGGCGCCGACGCCGCGCGCGTCCCGCTCCGCGTCGCCATTGCCGCGGCGCTCTGGCGGGAGGTGGCGGCGGCGGCGGGCGGCGGATCCAACGGCGCGCTGCTGCGGCGGCTGGAGGCGTGCGCGCACGTGCCGGCGAGGCTGGTGGTGGCGGTGGCCGCGTCCCTGGCGCGCTCCCGCGCCCACAGGCGCCGGGGCGACGACGACGTGGAGGAGGGCTGGGACGAGTGCGCGTGGGCCGGGCCCAAGCACAACCCAGCCCGTTCCTGATTTCCCTGTGCCGCGCCTTTTCTTGTGGTTGGGTGAACGAACCCCAACGCGAGCATGAGTGTGTGATGAGAAACAAACTGCACACTTTGTGGACCTTGTTTGTTATGTTTGCCTCTATGCTAAGCAAAACCCAGATATTTGTGGTCAGGATTCAGGAACATGGAAGAAAGCATGTACAAGTGGGGTCTTAATGCCTTATTGTAGGTTATTTGATTAGACCTGGGAGCTAATTGTGGCTCTTGTGTGCTTATTAATTAGGTAGGGACAATGTTTGCAACACTGCAATAACTGAGTGTATTTTTTGAGAAAATTCTGTGATTGGGTGTTGCAATTCACAAACTTACTAGCTTATTCTTTTATATTACACTAGCAAAAAACCCGCGCGTTGCTACGATTTCTTTATCTACTTTAAGTCATCATCCACTCGTTCATGTTTCGCTTGCTGCCCTTGCTACTCTTCTCCCCTGTCACATGAATAGTTAGACAATTAGAGTTGTTGATAAATGACCATACTACTATTAGTAATTGTCTCAACTCTACTAATTTAGTCATGGAGATATCTACTGGAAGGATTTACACTCTTTTATGTGATCACTCTGTTTAGAGGGATAAAAAAAGATAGCTACTGCTAGGATTTACACTCTTTTATGTGATTACCGAACCAGCATGAGCAATTGAGCATACATGACAATACACTCTCTTCTGTTCCTACTTGTCTTATTTCCCCATTCCGCATAATAACAGCATTGTAACAAGCACTCAAAGGGTAAGGTAGCACCAGCACTAGTAGCATCAGGCGGACGGCAGACACTGACAGCAACCAACCAGAAAAAAGTAACCTGATTAAACTTCTTGCATAAGGGCATGGTTAATAGTCCCCGCCGGCAGCCGGCTGTAACAGACCTGCTGCTTCTTTTTTTATTCCCAGCTATCGAAGTTTTTTATTTCTTTTGGCCCTTCCGCAGGTGCTCCAACCAATCGAGAGGGCACAGATCACTGCTGGCATGCCACCGCCGGCCTTTTACCGGCGCTTGGCCATCCGCCCGCCTGTTTCTCTCTCTTATTTCCTCTCTCCATTGGATTCGCTCTCGCCGGCTCCCAGCTCATCATTATACTTGCTCTAAAGAGGAAAATGGCACTGCTCAAGAAACCAAGCAAAAGTGGGGATACCGGCAGCTGCGTAGCCAGGATGAACATCAGTGAGTGGAGGGGATTCAATGCTAATAAATAACTATACAATTGTCAAGTGCTATATAAACAATTTTTTTACAACAAGAAGTTATGTGAACAAAGCTAAACTAACTAAATTGAACAACTACAACTAATGTGTAAAATCAATCATATATATGTTAAAGTCAAATCTAGAAATGAGTAGCCGACACTTTGGAACTTGACTTCACAAGGATAGGTACACCATGCACATTTTCAGCAAGCGGTGTGATCAGGCTTGTACAACATGTGTTATTAGCATTGTCCGGGATGAGGAGCCATGACCTAGGATGACCTAGGTTGGCCTCACTGTAGCTCCACTATGGATACTGCAGAATATACACTCAGTCCTGCATGTCGAGAAAATGTATGAAACTATATCAATGTTTTATCACTTTAAAGTGTGTTTTCACTAAGCACTAAGTATCAGGAATCGGATTACTAGTTATTAGCTCACAGTAAATTTAAGAATGATCTGAATAGAAAAAAATTCTACACCAAGTCACCCAGTCAATTCAAAATCTAGCAAGCTTTTTACGAGGAGTATGCACTATAATTTTGTACATATACCCCTTAAATAGAAATATACATAACCTTTTACTACATATACCCTTTCCCATACTGACGAACCTCATGAACTTGGCTCTTCAAATGCCAT
>OAMR01000571.1:4385-52040 GCA_900205405.1 Echinochloa crus-galli | reverse complement strand
GGGGGGGGGGGGGGGGGCGGCGGGGGGGGGAGGGGGGGGAGGCTCCAACGGTGCGCTGCGCCGCGGCTGGAGGCGCGCGCGCACGTGCCGTTCGGCGCGCTCACCACCACACTCGCCGGAGCGCCTTCTCGCGCTGCCGCCCGACCGCCACGCTCATCGCTCGGTCGCCGCGCTCGCCGCAACACTTGCAGGCGTCGCCGCCCGCGCAGTCACGTAGACACTCGACGTCCTCGCCGGCCCGCTCACGCCACCGTCGGACCGTCCTGCTCGTCGGTGCGCGCCGCCGCCCGGCCGTCCTGCCCGTCGGCGCGGGAGAAGAAACCTCGGGGGTGAGGACGGGAAGGCGCGGGGAGGAGAAATCGGCGCGGAA
The DNA here is from genome assembly GCA_900205405.1 of Echinochloa crus-galli. Taxonomy (NCBI): domain Eukaryota; kingdom Viridiplantae; phylum Streptophyta; class Magnoliopsida; order Poales; family Poaceae; genus Echinochloa; species Echinochloa crus-galli. The sequence goes on along the minus strand of OAMR01000571.1, from coordinate 51,670 downwards.
AATCAGCACGTCCGCGCGGAAGGAGGGGATTGGCGAGGCAGCCGCGCTCGGCATCTTTACCGAGTGGAGGGGGTAGGATGGCGAGGGATATAGAATAGTAAGGGAGAAAGAGAGCATGTTGGATCGCTGTTTTGCTGTAATTTTATTTTTTTTTACCGAGCTATAAAGCGGTTTACAGAGGCTGTTGAAGTTGCTCTAAAAATCGTAATCTGATTTGATCTCTCGTCGCATCGATATCTCAATAAGTTTGGCGCGCTTTATAGTAAAAAATGGTGGGGGAAATTCTTGCCGCATTATGAGTTACTAGAACTCTTACAAAGATGTGTTTAAAAATGGAACTAAATCTATACACAGCTTCTTATAGCTCCGATTCAAACGAACGAAATTTAAAAAAAAAGATCAGAAATTTCAACCAGTCGGACATTCGAAGAACTGTTCCGACACTCCGAGCTCTAACCATTTTGAGCGTCCAACAGTCAACACACATTAGAGAAAAATGGTAGCTCGAGTTCAATGCTAGAGTGTACTAGGTGTATGCATGCACAGAGATAGGAAAGCTGGAATTGCTCTCCGGTCCGTCGGCCGCCGCCGGACGTCCGGCCGGTTCCGTCGCTATAGGGCAGATCCCTGGGTTGCACCGGCCGCAGCCCCCGATGTCAGCTGCGCTTCCGTGACGGTGACGGCCATGCCAGTAGTAACGCTGATGCCCTGCTCCACGTCGGCTCCTTCGCCGGCGCCGGCGCCGCAGGAGCAAGAGGAGCTCGGCCCCGCCCCTTGCCTCCCGAAGCTCCACAGCCTCCGAAACGACCTCAGACTCGCCGAGACCGGCGACTTGGCCGCGTCGCGCGGGGTCGGCGCCGGCACGGCAACCTCATCGGGGATCTCGATCACCAGCACGGCCGTGGTGCCCGTGGAAGCGCTCGTGTCACCGTCGGAGCCCACGGCCACCGCGCGCCGGTCGGCGTCGGACACCCCAACGAGCACGCTCGCGGGCAGGTTCGTGTTCCCGGCGTAGTTCGCCGGCTCTGGCGGCACCGGCCGAAGAGCCCATGATGGCGCCGGCGGCGCGTCGGGCTTGGCGACGACGGCGAGCCGGCAGAGCGGGCAGGTGGTGTGGGACGCCAGCCACGTGTCGACGCACCCGGCGTGGAAGCCATGGCCGCAGCGCGGCAGGAACCGGGCCTCGTCGCCGTCCTCGAGCTCGGCGAGGCACACCGCGCACTCCACCGCGCCGTCCTCCGCCTCCTTGGAGGAGCCCGGCGCCGCCGCGCGGTACACCGTGACGGGCAGCGAGCGCAGCAGGTCCGGGTCGACGCCCCGCCTGGCCCGGACTCCGGCGCCACCCGCCGCCCCTCCGCCACGGCGGCGGCGCGCCGCCCGGGCGCCATCCCTGTCCCTCTCCCGGTCCTCCCACGCGTCGAAGACGTACTGCAGGGAGACGAGCGTGGCGGCGATGAAGACGAAGGGGGCCGGGGCGCGCCTCTGGATGGCGACGCTTCCGACGGTCAGGACGCCCCCGGCGGCCCTCGCCGCCGCCGCGGGAGGGCTGGCGGCGGCGCTCGGCCGTGACGAGGAGACGTGCATGCCGCTGGCTCCTTGCTGCGCCATGCTCAATTAGATATTTAGATTCCTTGAGGTGGTGCGGCGGAGAGTAAGAGTGTAGGCGGAGCACGGGAAAGCTCGCGCACATATACCGGGAGCGCGGGGGCACAGGAAGTGTCCGGGCATTGCCGTGACGACGGGGACGTACAGCGGCGTCGATGCGACGGGGGAGGAAGAAGGCGCCGAGAAGGAGGCGCCCGCGGCAGCGGCTGCGAGTATTTTCTGGTGTTTAGCGCGCCTGGCCAGGCGAGGCCGGCTGGGCTTGAGATTCCACGAACACGAGCGGTTTACTGGCGCTGTCAGCGACTGCTGCTGGCGTCTAGCAGAGTGTAAGCTGCAACTTGCAAGGTACTTACGGTTTTAGTTTGATTGGTTTGACACCGAATGTAGTTTGAATTTTGTAGGAGTGATGACAAAAGTTGGTGTTCATGTGTTCATAGTAAGTTTAAAAAAATGGTTGTAGTTGCGTGAAAATTTTAATTTGAAGAAAGTGACACCCGAGAACGCAATAGCACAGACGAAGTGTATCAAATTGGAGGAAAGATATCATCCACGTTTTATTTTTATCTATAATATACTTGGAGTAAATTTGCCGCATTTTTTAAATATTATATTAACCTCTATTTCTACTCAAATGAGTGAACCAAAAATTCTAAATTGTTGACTTGGGCTTCCCTCCATGGCAAAAATCTGAATGCGATTTAAAAATCTGCAGTCAAGGTGGCATCCAAATGGTCGTTCTCCTTTCAAGGTGATGACTAAACGGTCTTTTTCATGTGACCTTTTGAAAGCAACGTCACGAGTTGAACTGCGACGACTTGTGCCTTGATCGGCCTGCTGAACTAAATAAACACTGACAGCGACATACGCAAAATTAATAATTATAAAGCTTAAGGTGCACGAGGATCATGAGATGGGTGCAATGCATTCAGCCGTGTCACGACTTGACTTCAAATCTGGCTGCTTGTTGACATGGACGGACCGACGTGGCGGCGAAGACACACGCTTGCATCGATCACCTAGCAAAAAAGACGTGGCAAAAAAAAGAATTTGACGCTGTTGTGAGAGTTGCTGGTAATAGAATCTCTGGCGAAGTTTCTGTGCTGATTGCGACCATGGGCCAAGGCCACGCTTGGTCAAAGTTTCAGTGAATCGCGTGAGAAGTTAATTCCCTTTTCCTTATTTAATAAAATGCTATCTAGGTTCCTCCTAAGTTAGTTGATCACACTTTTTTGAGATAATGAGTTATTCTCAATGATGCAATCATGCAATTGTTATTGATTTTTGTTGAAAAGAAAAGCCAAAAAATGAACCCATGGATATAGCCGAATGAAAATTATTGTCGTAATAACGGCTGAATGATTTTACATTTTTCTAAAAAGAAGAAAAAAATAGGCATTTGTTTTTACCTTCTCGCCCTTTGACCGATCAACGGAGAACAATGAAGAATACATCAAATGGAGGTGTAAAAATCTAAGAAAAAAAAGAATGTACATATTCTAAAACTAAAATGAACTGTTCATTGAATGTACATCCGCCCTACTGCAGAGAGGTCAGAAATTTGGTGTTGCTTTCCGGTCCGGTCGGTCGGTGGCAATGCTGGTACCCTGCTCCAAGTCGGCTCCTTCGCTGCCACCGGCGCATGAGCAGGATGAACTCGCCCCCGCCCCTTGCCTCCCGAAGCTCCACAGCCTCCTGAACGACGACCTCAGCCTCGCCGAGCCCGGCGACTTGGCGGCGTCGCGCGGGTTCGGTGCCGGCACGCCCACCAGCTCCGGGATCTCGATCACCAACGCACCCGTGGCGCGGGTGGAAGCGCCGGTGGCCATGGCGACCGCGCCTTGGTGGTCGGACACCCCGAGAAGCACGCTGGCCGGCAGGTCGGCGGCGGCGTAGTTGGCGGGCTCCGGCGGGACGCGGGGCAGAAGCGCCGCCGCGGCGTCGGGCGCCTTGGCAACGGTGAGGCGGCAGAGCGGGCAGGTGGTGTGCGACGCGAGCCACGTGTCGACGCACCCGGCGTGGAACCCGTGGCCGCAGCACGGCAGGAACCGCGCCTCCTCGCCGTCCTCGGGCTCGGTGAGGCACACGGCGCACTCCACCGCGACGTCCCGCGCCGCCGCCGCCGGCGGCGCCGCCTTGGTCGGAGCCTTGCGTCATATCAATTGCTCGATCTAACCCCCTAGTTCGTGTGCAGTGTGCGGATCGGAGATGGAGCGAGCACGTACTCGAGCTCCGCGAGCTCGCGCCCCTATATATATCGAGTGTTCGATCAAGTGATGCCGTGACGACGGGGACAGAGTCACAGAGAGGTGGCCATGGGGTGTGTGACGAGGGGGGAGGAGAAGAGAAGGCGCAGCGAAGTTCGGCGCGCTTGCACTACCGGCGGCTGCGCGCGGGCAGCCTTGGCCGCCAAGGCACTTTCTTGATGGTGGTGGCTCACCTGGCCAGGCGAGACCCGGCCGGCCCGTTGGCCGTTGGGCTTTCGGTCAATGGCGGCGGCGAGAACGCGACCGAGAGCGACGCGACGGAGGGAGAGGCATCTTGGATTCCGCGAGCGGCAACGGTTTGTTTGTCCGTGATGGGGGCCGGGGCGCGCCTCTGGATATGACAGAATCGGCGCAGTTTCTTTGGTTTTTCCTTTTGACGAAACGTGCGCGCGCGGTGGAGTGGTTTTGGTTGGCCACGTGAGTGATGAGCTTGTCATTGTTCGTCAATAATTATGTTCGCGACGATTAAGCGGTCGCCGATCGAATCGCGCGCCGATGTTTCCGAGTGCTTATCAAATGCTGCACGTGTGGTAGAAAAGCTTTGTTCTCTACACAATGAGGATTAACTAAAGTACGTGGATCCAATCCAAATGTCTTCAGACTAGCTTTTTTTTTTTGCGAAAGTCTTCAGACTAGCTAGTAGTCATTAGAAGTGTAGTTGGACGCGTACGTGCCGGTGCGGCGCACTCGTTTCGGGTCTCGTCTCGGCTTGACCTCCAAAGTTCCGACCCGGCGGCCGGGCTGCTGGCTGCTGCTGCTTCACAGAACGGCACGGACGGACGGAGAGAGGGTAGGATGGGAAGACATTAGACATGCATGCATCAACTTTTCAACAGCGAGCAACAAAAGACGTACGTACGTGTAATAAGCATGAGAGAGAAAAGGCGATTGGGATGAAATTAATCGTGGACCAGGCGGACTCTCCGGTTAGTTCTAGCCGTGGTGGTAAAGAAATCGATCGGCCTTTAGATTTCTTCCTGGGAAAGTTGACTCTTTGGCCTGCGGTTGACTCCATGGGCCGATCTCAGCCAGGATCACGTGACACTTGACTGAAAATTAAATAATGGAGGAACACTTTGCTAGCTGCAAACTCACAATCGCGTGCGGATTCTTTCGTCCCCAGCGGTGACGTACGGTGAATTCTTTCTATTGGTTGACACTTTCTATGGAAAAAAGCTATATTATAGTTCTATTTTAATTTGCCAATGAATACCGATCACCAAACAATAGTCTCGAATTCTAGATTTGACACAAGTGCTCATATTTTTTTTATAAAAATCTTTTAAAAATTAAGTTTATTAAATTTGTAGTAGTATGTGATGTATCATAAACAACGGGATCTATGTAGTGACTTCATTAATCTCAGTATTTGTTGCTTAATCTCTCGAAAATGCTCATACAATTAGAGTGTGAGCGCGTGTGTTTATAAGGGTGATTATGTGTGGCTATTTTTTAAATAAAAATAAATTATGTATGGCTATGGCTATATATTTGGGGTAAGAAAATATATTATAGAGTGATCCAACAATAGTTGAGCTAGATGGGTTGGTTGTCATAACCTGATTCAACATATTGAATTGTCTGATTCAATATTTTACTCGGTGATCAGATGAGGTATCTATCTTTCCCTCCCACACTCAACATGTTAGACTGTTTAATTCAACATCTTATGGAGTGATCCGATAAAGGTTTCTCGATGGCAACAGTGGGATGAGGCTTTTACTCAGCAGGGTCATGTGGGTATAAAGATAAACGACCAGGTGGGTCAGAATTTCCGTACATGGAAAGGGTTTAGACAGGGGGATCCGTTTTCTCCTATCCTTTTTAATATTGTTGTTGATATGCTAGCCATTATCATCAACAGAGCAAAGGAGGGAAGACAGATTTCAGGGGTTGTACCGCATCTGGTGGATGGAGGGCTCTCCATCCTTCAATATGCAGACGATACAATCCTGTTTATGGAACATGATTTGACAAAGGCTACAAACATGAAGCTCCTGCTATGTGCTTTTGAGCGGTTATCTGGTCTTAAGATAATTTTTCACAAAAGTGAATTATTCTGTTTTGGCCGGGCTTAAGACTGTGAGCAACAATACGCTGACCTATTTGGATGTCGTTCTGGGGCTTATCCATTTAGGTATCTAGGCATTCCAATGCACTACATGAAGCTCGGTAATTCTGAATGGAGAGCAATCGGGGAAAAATTTGAGAGAAAACTCAGTAGTTGGAAAAGAAAACATATGTCCGTTGGTGAAAGGTTAGTTTTAATTAACTCAGTTCTATCCAGCTTAGCGGTATTTATGCTGTCTTTTTTCGAGGTTCCGAGAGGGGTTCTGGAAAATTAGATTATTATAGATTGAGATTTTTTTACAATCTGATGGACATAAAAGGAAGTACAGACTTGCTAGATGGAATATTCTTTGTCAACCTAAAGAAATTGGAGGGCTTGGGATTAAAAATTTAGAGTTACATAATCAATGTTTATTGAGAAAGTGGTTATTTAATCTAGTCAATAAGGACAGTATATGGCAGCAACTTTTAAGGAACGAATATTTGCGATCTCAAACAATTACCCAGATAGAAAAGAAACAAGGTGATTCTCACTTCTAGTCGGGACTGATGAAGGTGAAACAGACCTTTACAAAATTTAGCACTTTCCAGTTGAATGACGGCAAACAAGTTAGGTTCTGGGAAGACAAATGGTTAGGGAATTTCACCTTTCAACAGGAATATCCATTCTTATATCAGATTATACGGAAAAAGCACGACACTGTAGCTACGATTTTCTCAAGAATCCCGTTTAATGTATCTTTTAGAAGATCATTAGCAGGTCCAACTTTAAACTCATGGCATGATTTGGTGAGTCGTATAAGCCATATTCAGTTGAATAACAGTAGCGACAAGTTCCGGTGGAATCTGACTCAATCCGGCTTGTTTTCTGCTAAGTCAATGTATATAGCTTTTATTTATTAATAATGATAATGTGCAAAGAAACACAACAATCTGGAAACTGAAACTTCCTCTGAAGATTAAGATCTTCCTATGGTACTCAAAAAAGGAGTGATTTTGATGAAGAATAATTTAGCTAGGAGGAATTAGAATGGTAATAAACTTGTGCTTTCTGTTCCATTGATGAAACAATTCAACACTTATTTTTTGATTGTCATATGGCTAAATTCCTATGAAGATCCGTTCAGTTTGCTTTCAACTTACAGACACCCTATAGCTTTAATCATTTATTTAATACCTGGCTTGTAGGGATGGATAGAAAGTTAAAGAGTCAACTGTTGGTTGGGGCTGCTGCCTGATTCAGTAGGAGTGATTTAGTCTTTGACAAAAGCTTCTATGACAACTTATTTGCACGTATTATTCAGAGGGACATACTGGCTCCGGTTCTGAGCTCAGCTACAACGGCATGAGCAGGATAAACAAGCAATAAATGAGGCGTGTCGATCGCTGGAGGCTTTGACGATGCGTTGTTTTGCCAACCATAATTGGAGATTTAGCAATAGGATTGCAGGCTAATTTTTTCTAAACTTTATGGTGTGGTTTCTCTTTGTTTTGTGAGTGAGCAGACGGGGGTGCCGCAAGTTTGTAAACTTTAGCCGTAGCCCCTCAGGGTCAAGGCTGGATTAAATATCCTTTATCTAAAAATGGAGTGATACGATGAGGTATCTATCTGGCACTTCCACCTCACCCAAGTTATCTGATTGACTTGCTTCGCCACCTTATCTTAATCATTTATCGAATATAATATACACCTCAAAGGCTCAAACACTATAAGCCATATAAAATATTTTATAGAAACGACATAGGATTAGGATATATATTTATGTGAGTGTATTGGGTCTATAATACTTTTTTTAGAATGATTTTTTTAGATTACACAGTATAACGCAGACGCTCACACACGCACGCACACTCACCTCTATGAATACATGTACGCAAACCCTACACCTATGAGCACCTCTGAAGGACTGAGTAGAGCACCGGCAGATCTGGAGATTTCCGAAGTCACCATTGGCATCTCGTTGTTGACGAGAACGCCGCTTACCACTTAACGCATAGCGCCGGTAAATCCTGGTAAATCTCAGGAAAAGGTGCGAGCACCAGGATTTGAACCCTGGTAGGTAGCGTCCCACTGGACCGCTATCATTGAACTACAAGTCGGTCAGTAATACTTACACCAGTCACAAATTTCGTCCAGGCTTTGTCTGCGTGGCCCAAGCTACGAACGACGATTTAGCACAGCCCAAAAGTTCTAGAAACTGCGCATGCTATGGGCCATGGGGCATGGGCCGGTCGTCCATATATGGCGGGCGTCCGTTTCCTTTCCCCACGCGTTCTAGTCTCTGCTCCCATAGAATCCCACCCAATCCCTCCGGCGGCGGCTATAAAATCCCAGAACGAGAGAGATAAGGAGCCTTCGAGTTACAGCGCGCGGTTCATCTCCAATCTCCATGCAGCGGGAGATGGAGGAGCATGGTAAGCCGCCGCCTCGATCAGCATCCCTGTCCCATCTATACTTTGCTATTTTCTGGAATCCATGCATAGCTTTACAAGGCGAGTCCCATCTATACTTTGCTATTTTCTGGAATCCATGCATAGCTTTACAAGGCGAGGTTGTTGTTTTAGATTGATGGGATCCAGCTTGGGCATGTTGCGATGTTATGATAAAATAATATACAGAACCACCAGTTCAACCTAATTTTCGGCTAGATGGGATTTTGATCTGAGAAACAAATTTAATTTATGTGCGAACTCTTGTGCTTGAGCTTGTTTTATGTTCTTTTTGACACATGTATATTGTTCATAACCATGCGCATACAGGACACGTTGCAGATGGATTGGCTGCTTCACAGGCTGAAAGTGCACCCTGCGAGCAGCCAGATGATAGGTCCCAGCGTGCTGAAATCAAGGGCTATTCAGGGGCATACCTTCCGGAGGTACGGCATCCCTTGACCTTGTAGGACGACGCTATTATATTGTCTGGCTGCTCTGTTTGATCTTACTATATACCCATCACACCCATCAACGAAAATTTCGTATACGTCCGACGACATCCTTTCGTCAGTTATATACTCAAAATGCCTTTTCTGTTACCTATCTAGAAGTTACTCCTGATTCTTTACTACAATAACTTGTTTTTAGCACGCTATTTGTTAAATGAAACATCAATCCATGCTTGCTATCTTGCACAAAGTACATAAGTCTGTTGGCTGCACTCCTGCACCATGCCTAAATCATGAATAGATTTCGTAGCTGCTAATCAGCTCGGGGCATCTGCCCGATGTCTTCTTTGTTTTGTTATGAAGCCATAATAAAAAAAATTCCTTTATAAGTATGTGGAAAAACAATTATCTGTATAGTGTTCAATCTACCTCTACTTGCCATATCACATTCCGATGCACAGCCCATCGCTGTAGTTCTGTGCATGTAGCAGTAGGATGTTGTCTCTATGTTTCCATTCTTTTTCTTTGCAAACAAAGTAAATCTTTACAGTTTTGACATTGAATTTTCTTCCACTCTTGTGCATTCAGAACATCTTGTTTCATATACATTCTCTAATGCCAATACAATACGCTGCTCAAGTTGCCAGCGTGTCTCGGGCCTTTCTGCGATTCTGGAGATCCCGTCCCAACTTTGCTTTCAGCAATTTTGATGAAATATTTGGCTCAAAGGTGGATGCGCGACCAGAGGATGAAAGAACAGAAGATTTCATCACCAGAGTTGATCACATTCTGAAAAATCACTCTGGCATTGGCTTGAAGGCATTCTACCTTCAGATTTTCAGCGCGAAGCACGCACATTTTGATCGTATAGACAGTTGGCTTCAGATTGTTGTTACACCACAGATTAAAGTACTCTATCTAGATCTGCGTTTATGGAGTGAAAAGTACAACTTTCCATGCTCACTTTTATCCGATAGAACTGGACAGTCACTTCAGTACCTTTTCCTTGTCTCTTGTAACTTTCACCCCGGAGTTGGATTTGGTTGCTTGGGAAGCCTAACAAGACTACAGCTCAAAAAGGTGCACATTACGGATGGAGAGCTAGGGTGTCTTCTTTCCAATTCTTTTGCTTTGAAGCACTTGGAACTCGAGGAATGCGGTACTATAATTTGCTTGAAGATTCCTTGCTTGCCGAAGCTCAGCCACCTCCGGGTATCAAGTTGCCCCAGTCTGCAAGTGATAGAGAGTAAAGCCACGGATCTCTCCAGTCTTAGCTTGTCAGTTGGCCTCCACGTGCAACTCTCTCTTTTAGAAACATCACCAATCAAGAAATTAGACGGGTACTGTTCCAACTTCGCCTTTTATGCTCGTACTGAGCTTCCATCCAACATGCCAGATCTTGAAACTCTTGCCATATTGTCTTCAGATGAGGTATATACTCTTGAACTTCTTATAACTACATATTAGCAGAGTGAATATAAATTATATTTCAGCAATCATTCATTGCCATATAACAAGCTGTGACATTAACTTTTGCAGGAGGTTGATATACCAATGCTGCCTAGCAAATTCCTCCACCTCAAGTTCTTGACTATTGTCCTTGGTGGCAACAACTCCTCCATCTCTGATTATTTTTCTCTGGTTTCCTTTTTAGATGCTTCCCCTTTGCTGGAGAGTTTCACCTTGAGAGTAACTGCTTTATCTTCCTATAAAGATGTTTGTAAATGTGATGGAACAGTGGATTCAGGTTGGGATTTTTTTTGTCTGTAGGTACTCCCACTAAGCGTGAAGCATGTCTCGGTTTTCGAAGATCCCTCAGTTCTAAGGACTATGCCGGAGCAGCGCTATGTCAAACTCAAGCGTGTGATGATCATCAGCTTCTCTTCTGCCACGAGCATGGTTGAGTTAGTACGCCATATTCTGGATTCCACATCTTCACTGGAGCACCTTACATTGGACACCACCCAGGGTACACGTAGATGCCCTGACAGTCCTGTCAACAGATCTCGCAAATGCTTGAAGGCGCGTAGGGTGAGGCTCGAGGAAGCCCAAAGTGCACTCTTGGCTGCCCAAACATACATCAAGCCGAAAGTTCCTCCCACAGTTGAGTTCAACTTATTGGAGTATTGCAGAAACTGCAATCCTATTGAGCAGTAGATCCCAAAAATTACCATAGCTAAGTTGCAGTCTCCTAGCATTTGCCGTCTGTCCTTCGGCTTGAAAGTTTTAAATGAAAATGTCATACAGTAGGCAGATATTACTAGGTACTTTTAGTACCGCTGAAAAACAGGATAGAGGTTCAGTGTGTGACAATCTCGAGGATGTCTTTCTTAATTACTAATTAAAGTACTTTTCTCACATAAGGCCGGTATCAAATTTTGGATAAAGTAGCGTGCCATTGCTACCTCCTTCCTTACAATTGCGTATAAGGAGGTCTCTAGCTAACACGCTATGCCTCAGTCTCTTGAGAGGCTAGCCTTTGTTGAGAATTCGTCAAAGGCCAGTCTCGGTGCAGAGTTTCACTACACGGTTACCTAGATCAAAAACTAGGTAACTGTGCCAAATGAGTAGTTTTATGGTGATGAAACTCCTCTCATATTCCATGAAACTCTGTCTTCTCTCTCCTATGCCACATCAACACATTTAATGTCATGAAACTCTCCATTAAACTCCACTGAGATGGGTCTAAGGAAACCAGAAACCAGATAGACTTTGCTCGTTCAGGGGATAAGTTTGATGAATTCCCAAGTAGAAATTAACAACCTTGGCCCAAAGACAGTGTTGTGCATCTTAATGTTGCTCTCCTGCGGGGGCGTCGCTTTGGAGTCCTTGGGATGGTGATTGCAGGATTGAGCTTCATTGAGCCCGAAGTGTGATTGCTGGTGTTCGCGGTAGAGATCGACTCAGTATGGTGTCTACACGACAAGAGATCATTATGTAGCATTTGGCAGTTAGGCAGGACGATCATAACAGCAGGAGTTTCTAAGAAGATGAGCTGATGTGAACAATTCTGATGCTGCTCAAGGATCAAAACAAGGTTATAGAAAGGACTTAGAAGAAGGTTGAAGCTTAGTCCTTCTTTCTTTCTTAGCCATTTTTTCATATTTTTTCTGTTCCTCAATTTGATGCTTGTAGTCTAAGTACTCATGTATCTTGCATGGTTGTAGACATTCACTTACAATAAGACTGGATATTTTTCCTTAATCTAAAAAAAGAGAGAGTGTTGTGTGTTGGGTTACATGCAATCAAATTTCTAGTTATAACCATTGCTAATAGAGAGTGTCTATAAAATATTTGTCTTTTAGAGCCCCGACCATATGTTTTTTCAGCCATTAAATTTTGATGGGATATGCTGCTTAGATTATATTTATTTTTACTAGAAAATTAGATATTATTAGGACATATAACACCCAATATTTTATTACACTATCATCTTTTAGTTGTATTAGTAACCATGGACGTGCATTACCACGGGCATATACCACTTGTATTTTTTAAACTGATCTCGAGATAATAACTTTGACCTTAATATCGAGATCAAGGCATTTCTATTTGAGCTAATCACCTATTTTAATCTCGGGCCATATAATATACAAGTTGAGTACCGAAAGTCCAAATATCTGCTAATAGAAATTTTCTGCTTGAATTACGATATTATTGTGAACGGGTCTCTAGCTAAATTGCTCTAAAAGCGCTACTCAGATCTGGGTTCGACTCCGTGCGGGAGTAAATTTTAGATTAAGGTTAAAAAAGATCTCATCATCTCTCATATAACGTTCAGGACGACCTGTAGGAGAAGTTGTTTTTTGTTAGCAAAATGCTTAGGGGACATCTTATCCCTGCAGGTCAAGTTTTTTAAATTATGACATATTTTTTTGCTTTTCGAATGAATCTCATTCTATTTAATTTGATTCTAGAAAAGTAGTCTAATTCAGCTGTTACATATTTAAAAATAAATTTATATCCACTTTATTTTGCAGGTCTTAATTTACAATGATGAACTAAATCTAGACACATCCAAAAACTGACCTAACATATATCTCGCATTAACTAAATCATATTTATAACAAAGCTATCCTCGTCTATCCACTCTTTTCTCTCTCTCATAAGTGGTAAAGGATCGGGCTCCAAGCCAAAGCTACTAATTTTGAATTAACTAGCCAAATAGGATTGTGAAGCAAGTATTAGGCCATTTGCTGCGACCGCCAGTGGCGGATGGAAGGGTAGGGCCAGTAGGGCATGGCCCTAGACGTGGGTTGATTTTTTCTACACTATAGCAACTGTAGCACTGAAGGCGCGAATCCAACGGCTAGAATCGGTCCTTTACTGGCCCTAGGCGTACGTTTGTGTCCGCCCCTGGCGACCGCCATCTTTCACTGCTCTTTCCCCATCTTCCACGTGAAGCAGCACGGCAGCAAGCCGCTCCTCCTCTCATATGTTCCCTTACTCTCCACTAAAGAGAACAGCAACCAACTGCAACTCCAAATTACATGACCACAGAACACCTGCATCACTCCCTCGGCTTTGAGCATAGCTCCCTCTTGCCTCTCAATCTTGTTCTCCCTCCTCTGTTATTGCTTACAGCAGCTCATGCCGATGCTCTCTTGATCTCTCTTCTCGCTTTGCAAGCAAGAGCAAATCTATGGCCAGCAGCGCAGTGCAGTGCAGCTCTCCTCTTCTCCGAAATTCAAGCAGCGAACTTTGATTTGCCTTCCGAATCAGCATTTTCACGGTTAGTTCTGAGTGAAGGACCAGAACCACGTAAGAAAAAAAAAACAGTTCTAACCGTATAAACAACTGGGCTAGGCCCAAGCCCAACGTTCTCACACTCCACACACAAATATCAGCCCAAGAAGTCCCCAAAAATTTCCCCCCTCCCAGCGGGAAACTACCCGCGACGGTTCAAAACCAGATTTCCAGCGAAATCCCAATCCCCTTGGCGGCGAGGTCGCCGGCGATGCGGCCGCCGGCGCCGAAGCCCCTTGCTGCCGCCTCCTCAACCTCCTACAGCCAGCGCGAGCCGCGCCCAGAGAACCCTCTCCTCCTCCTCCCTTCCTGCCGCGCCGCCAAGTTCTCCCTCGGCTGCCCACTCCTCGACCGCCTCCTCTCCGGCGGCCTCCCTGCCGCCTCCGTCACCGAGATTGCAGGCGAATCCGCCTCCGGCAAGACTCAGCTGTGCCTCCAGCTCGCCCTCCTCGCGCCCCAGTCCCCGCTCTCCGCCTCCGCCCTCTTCCTCCACTCCGACCTCCCGTTCCCCCTTCACCGCCTCCGCCGCCTCGCCCCCAAATCCCGCCCCGATATCCTCGACCACGTCCTCGTCGCCGCCGCGCACTCCCCTACCGACCTCCTCTCCCTCCTCTCCCGCGCCCAGCGCCTGCTCGCCCACCCCGGCCGCTCGCCGCACCGCCTCCCCATCCGCCTCATCCTCCTCGACTCCATCGCCTCCCTCTTCCGCGCCGACTTCGACGCATCCCCCGCCGACCTCAAGCGCCGGTCCGCGCTCTTCTTCCAGATATCAGCGAAGCTCAAGGAGCTGGCCTACAGGCACCAGTGCGTGGTGGTGGTGACCAACCAGGTGGTGGACGTGGTGGAGGGCGACGCCGGGAACACCGTGGCGTGGTCGTCGGGGCGCCGGGTGAGCCCCGCGCTCGGGATTGCGTGGGCCAACTGCGTCAATACGCGGCTGTTCCTGACGCGGGAAGTGGACGGCGCTACAGGGATCGCGAGGAGGCGGATGAAGGTGGCGTTCGCGCCGCACCTGCCGGAGCGGGCGTGCGAGTTTGTGATACGGAGGGACGGCGTGTTTGGCGTGGAGCCGGCGGAGAGGTAGGCGCTCCTCTTCTTGGATAAATGTGTGGCCATTATCTGTTCGATGAAATGTGCCTGTGGCTGTGGGTGATTGGATTTGCACACGGTGTGAAATATTTAGCCATTTTACTTGAATTGTGCAATGGATGGAAAGCCATGTAAATTAGAATTTTGTTGCAACACAAAGTGCAGCTTGTTAAACTCGTCTGGGAATTCAATCACCAGTGTTGTAAAAGAAACATCATTGCTGGTTTGAATCCTGGAATCAGGAGCAACTAGGTTCTTGTCTTTTTTAATACTCCTAGACTGAAGCTTGCTAGCAATATAGATGTATGTGCTAATGTAACTTATTGTTCGTTTAGTGAATTTTCCCAAATTTTATAATGATCCATTTGGCATGTCATGTGTGTCGAGCCTATTGCTGATACAATACACTGTAGTATTATCAAATCAATTACCAGTGTGAGACTTCAATAGTGAGCAAGTGCTTATGATTCTACTGACAGTAATATGCCATCAGAACATATGGACTATCTTCCAGTTGAAGCATTTGTGGCTTGTATTTATTAAATTTAAATGATTGTACTTGGAAAGATGATGGCATACTTGAATTTATGCATCACGGTGCTCAGCTAAATCTACATGCTCAGCAAAATGAAAAATGTTCAGTATGAGGCATGTGAAGTACAAATGAAATAATTGAGGTGGTCTTTGGAAAGTAGCACCAGGTTTGATTTTAAATATCACTTAGGCTGATAAGGTGAAGCACACTGCACACTTCTAAAAAATAGTAATTATATTCTACACAAAGAGACATGTCACTGCAGCAGTGGTAGAATTTATCAGATCCACCATCAACATATCGTTTTTTGTTGGTGGTACATGACAGACATCCTCAGGTGCAATTGAGGTTTGGGTAAAGATCCACTGCTTGTCTGTATGAATAAAAATTTGTCATATTACTGCTTTGAAATTTTTTAACAAAACTAATCAATTTTGATGCACCATTAAGGGAGAAAAACTGAAAAGTAAAAAAAAATTGAAATTGATCATCATTGCCCGTACCCAATATCTAAAAAAAAGTTTCAGTTCAAAATTTCTTTATACATTTTATGTTAATTATATACGATTGATGCTTCTGATGTTACCTTTGCAACTGAAGCATGCTTTAATACACCTGATGTATTGTTGTTACTGAAGGTATCCTATTCCAGAAAACAGGAGTAATCTTACTGTCATACATCAAAACTCTATTTGTTGAAGCTTCCAGCACACCATGCAAATGCACAGATGTTCACTTTGCTTCCTGAATCAGATCAGCGGAAGTATTTGCAATTAGTCCATTTACTTGGACAAGTGAGACGTCTCATTTAACAGTTCTGGAGGCAATTCAATGGATTGCTACTTCTGCTATCTTAAACTTCATCATATCAGCCAATTCAGTGGACCACTACCTTTGTTATCTTGACTTCAACATAGCAGCCCTCCAGTGCCACTGCACACAGCAAAAGTTATTAACCAAATGCCCTTTGCTTAAGGCTTTGTCTAGGCAAGCAGTCCAAGGCTGTGGTCCATGTTGGTAGCAAACTTTTTAGTAAGCCCTTTTTTTTTCCTTATTGACCAGCTGGCTCTATAGTTTGGTATTTCGGTTGAATAATATGTGGCCCAGCAGTTCACGACTGGAGCTCGGTGTAATAGAACCAATAAAATGAGTCCTTTAGCTTAGCATGGTGGCTTAATCAGTCTTGGAAAGGTAAAGTTCAGTCTTGAGCTCAGGGCTCTTGGCTACAGTAAGTCTATTGGATAACGAAGCAACTAGTTTGCAAAAGTTCCTCGATCAAACTCTTAAGAAATAAGTGGATGGAGCCAAGCAACTAATTCACATTAGTGGATGAACTACCTGAGGACCACCGCTGTTGCATAATTAAGTTATGCAGCCTTCTACATCAAACCTGCTTTAGTTAGGTTGATCATATAACAAGATAAATAGTGGACAGGACCATGCAATTGGTAAGCTTCTGAAGCTGTCTTATAGGACAGCCATGTTAAGCGTTCAAGGATGTGCAATAAATTTCAGGTTAGTGCATTGTGTCTAACTTGGCCTGGTCTCCATATATAGCAAGCAAAGTATCATGCAGAGCACATCAAGCACCAGTTCAGAGGTGCCAAGGAGATACAAAAGTGCATTCAAAGTGACCAGACTAGAAAAACAAGCTCCAGAGTGCTCCGGCTTTAGGTGGCCACCAGAACGCACATAAGCTCCATTGTAGCATTGGGAAGAGGAATCGAGAGCTTGAAGCAGTAAGCCAATGGAAAGATGAAAATGCTGGGATGGAGGGAAGCTCTGGGCTCTCTGCTAAAGCTGGCAGTGATGTTTCAAGAGGGAAGAAGCAACGTGAAGAGGTTTGCGTTTGCCAAGTACTGCAAGGATCTGGTGGTTCAACATTATCTGGTACAATGATCCATGCATGGAGATCTAGCAGATGTGATAATTTACTTGTCTCATATGTTATGCCCTTTCTTATTTGTATGTTGTTTCCTTCATCATGGTTTAAATCTCTGCAGGCTACATATCTCTTTAACAATGCTTTCAGTGGTTATGATCCACAATGTGTTGAAGTAGCCAAGATCACCAAGTTTGTAGGCTGCTTTTGGTGGTAACAGGTTCAACAAAAGCAGTCAGATCGTGGTCCATGCTTCGGTTACTCTTTGAACAAAATTCTTGATTGTCATAGTTGTGATGCGATATGTGTACCTAAATAGCACAAACAGATCATGTCCTTTTATCATCAACTATCAGTTTTTGAACCTATTTGAATATTCTCATTATGGATTAAAGGGTCAAGGAAGGTGATGCACGTATTCTTAGCTACACTGTTTAGCAGTTTTTCAACATATATAGTCAATCTATAAAGTCCATTCCTATATTTTCTGCATAACTGCTTCTGCTTCCATTTTGCTGGAAAGACTTATGCTGCTATCTGTGCCATCGAGAGGTCAATTGGTTCATTCCCGAGACCAGAACCAGATTGTAGCCTAGTAAAGTAGTAATAGAGCATAAGGCTATGCATGGGTGGTTAAGTTACAAGGGTTCATCATGTAACCATTCTCCTTTTTCTTTCCTATTAGAGAAACAATGATCCTCGTGTGTACAGTGTATTCTTTTCTTTTCATGGAATCTAACAGCAACCCATTTAACCATTTGCTTCCTAATTCTGATGTCAAGGCTTCTAGAATTTTGGACTATTGATTTTGTTTTGCACGTGGCTAGCGTTTTATTCCTTTGACAAAGCCCTTGTCAACTGCGGAGCGCTCTGTCCGATTTTGTTTTGCACATGATTTAAGCTACAAGTTTTGAATGATTAACAGCTGCGGAGTTCTGACGGCAGCGAACAGAAACGAAGTGCAACTTAAAAGTTTGTTCGAGCAACATTTTTCCGTGTAGCTCGGCCAGACAGGCCGCGCCGCATTCGCGGCACGGTAGTGGACTCGTGGTGTCGTTCACCGTGGCAAACAGATTTGGACGCCGAGCGCCGCAACCAGCTCGCGCTCCGCGTCCACCTCGCAACGGGTGCACCTACCTGGCGTCCCTGGCCATGGTGGAGCTGGTGTTCGCCGTCATGCACCTTGATGGCCCGACAGGAAGCGGTCGGCGTAGGTGACGGCATGGCACGGTGGAGCGCACCGGGGGCTAGGCTGAGCTGTGGTGGTGCCCAGCCTGAGATGAGTTTGTCATATACGATTTGTACCGTACTGGTCATATTAGTTGCATACTCCTCCTCCAAAGGCCGAAGCCAGCTTTACATATAAAGCATAAAAGAAATACTGGGATTATCAGTTTACAATAAAGCGCAAACCGCTCGAGAGCAGCATCAGGGTAACCCGCAACGGGGCTCTCTAGGCCGCACGCACTAAAGGGCCATGAGTCCATTACAAATCAACCGGACCCGCCCTTCCGCGGAGCCTACGACTTCACCACCAACGGCTACAGGAAACCTCCAAACAACGCCTTCAGGAAGGCAAAGGCGCGACTGCGCCAACGTTTAGTTTTCACCATGGAGAGCTTCCACGAACCGCCGTCGAACGGGACTCTGCAGACAACGCCCTCAAGAGGGAAGAGCGAACGCCGTTGCCCGACCCGGCACCGGGTCAAAGCTTACGCTTGAGGACCACAATCCGACGAGCCGAGAGCACCTGGACCGATCCCACTTGCTTCCTCCACCGCCCACCATCGCCACCGCCGAAGCTCGTCCACTAGGTTCCATATACACCCGCTGGCAACACCCGACACCTCGGGAAGGTTTGGAAACCTCGATTGTCCCCAAATCTTCTGTCGTCCCCTCGATGAGACGGCATCGTGCTTCGCAAAGTGAGATCTAAACCATGAACCCAGCGACGAGGACTTGACGACGCTCCGGAAACAGCTTCGTTGGCGACACAAAAACGGAGGTGGCACCGCCGACCAAGATGAAGCAGCAGGCTGGAGCCAGGACGAGGGCCGACGCCCCCCCCAGACGCCGCCACCGTCAGGGAACGCCAGTGCTAGCCCCGACCCCGACCGGAGTCGCTGGCCACAAAGAGAAGACGCCGGCCACGGTGCGAGTGCCTAACCGTGCACACCAGCCGAGCCACGAGTACACGCCCGCGTGCCCAAGCTGCCGCCGCTCGGCCCGCCGCGCCGCACCTGCAGGCCCTCCACGCGCGAGGAGAAATCCCGTCGCCGCCCAGACCACGACCTGCACGGCGAGCGGAGGTGCACGACACCGGGCCGCGTTGCCAGACCGCCGCGCCGCGCCAGGCCGAGCGGAGGCCCGCACGCGTGCTGAGCGCGGCCGCCGGACTGTAGCGCCGCGCCAGCCGGGCCCCGGCCGCCGGCCTCCGCCCGGGCCAGCTCGCCCCTGGTTCCCCTAGATCCGTGCCCAAGATCGATGGATCCGGGCGAGGGGACGGCGGATCCGGACATTCGCCATGACTCCGGCGACCGGAGCTCAGCCTCCGACGAGCGGCCGCGCCCGCCCATGTCGAGAGGGGGAGAGCGCGTGCCCCGCCGCCGCCGTCCTTGCCGGCACGCGGTCTTCCGGCGCCTGGCTCTGGCGACGGCGCGGCGGAGGGGTTGGGAAGGAGGGGGGACGGCTTCGGCGGCGGGCGCTGTGGCATACTCGTATTGATCATATGTTGGTTATACAGTTCAAGGAGGTTGGGCTTCCTAACAGGCGTAGGCATGATAGCGTGATGCCGTGATCAGTAGCTACCTGCAAATATAGAGTTTAGGATCATGAAGGGAATGCTCAATCAGTTTCATGGCCTTGTGCAAAAATCCAGCATCTCATCTTCTAACTTGCTAGGGAGTGAGTCCAACTCAATCGCCTCTCTTCCACTCAATTTTGGATGCCTATTTCTTCTTAATGAAAAGTCACTTAGTTCATCCTAGGTTAGGTCTCCGTTATCTCCTTGGAGCACGGGGTGAAATTAGATTGAAAAATAAACTCAATCTTGAATAATTCTACACATCTTGCTTAACGATGCAATTTGTAATAATCTATAGGTATCTGTTTTTTTTCCTTGTCTCATGAGCTCGTGGCTACCAGCTTACTGTGAAAATAGTCCCACATGTATGGCTAGTCCCAACCCAATGACTAGGATGATGTCCATAAAATTGTTGAGCTGTCACCTAGAATAAAATCTGATATGGCAAGTGATTAAATGAAAAAAGAGAAGAAAACTGAGTCTTGCATAAGACATGATTTTTACACGATATCTAAGACAAGATGTGAGATGAGTGACATTAAATTTAAGTATGGAAGAGTGATGTTTGTATTGGAAGAATAATGTCTATTACTAGTTTTTTGATGATGTGGAGATTATGGAAACCATGTCTAGTATCTTAGATTGGGATTGCCCTAAGTATCTAGCTAGTGAAGTCTTAGTACACAAATCTCAACCATCGGATGTGTCTATTGAACTGTTTTTGATGCTTCTCCTTCATAGTTGAGAAGGCGTGTGTAACACAATGGTAGGCAAGCAGATGTCCAAACCCCAGGTCCGGACTTGACTCGTTCTCAGCAAGAAAGGCCCTTTGCTGTGCTATTTTAAGAGAAATATGTGGTTCATCGAAGATTATAGCATGATATGCGGTCATAGGTGTGTCTTCACAATTAGTAGCACATTTTAGATATATCTTCAGTTTGTGGCGTTTTCTCGAATATTTGGAAGAGAAAAACTTCATTCGTTTACATCAATGTCTCGTCCTTGGGATGCCTTACCCACATTGATTGGGATCTTTTTTTCTTCCTTTGGTTGTTCTCTGTCTCTGATTCATTGAAGTAGCCATGATCTCATCCATCCTACATTCCTACTCCTACGTCCTACCAGTCACTTTCCTTCTCCGACATGCTCAGGGGTGGAGCCAGGCACTAAAGTTGCCGATGTCATTTCCATGCCATTGATGTCATCTCCATTGAACATCTAGCCAAATCTACTAATAAACATTAGGTTTATATGGAATTTGCAAAAGGTTAACGATGTCAGCTGACAGCTACCAATACACGTAGCTCCGCCCCTGGACATGCTCTCGCTGCTAGACCTCCCATTAGAGAGGTGGCTCAAGAAGTGGGAATAGATGGGCAGCTGGCCGGTGCAAGGGTCAAAACACAGAGAATAGCTCATGCACGGCTAGAGCGGTGCAAGTGGAAGGTGGTGTGCATCAGGGGAATGAATTGAAGATGAATGGGGTAGAAGAAGCGTCCCCGGAAGGAAAAATGGGAGGGGGTAAGCTGTTTCACATTATTTTCACACATGGAGAGTGCGACGCGATAAGCAATAACAAAAGTGCGCCATTTAGGGACATTTTTCACTTTTTTGCTAGAACTGAGCGTAAAAGCCGCCCCAAATGGGATTATAGGCTATAGTTTATCTTGAACCCTGCTTTCTTCCCTACCCTTAAATCTACATCCGACGGTCCATCCACTTCCCACTCGTGTATATAAACACACCCTCACCCCCGAGCCCCTATCCTAATTCCCCCCATTCCTAACCTAGCCGCCGTCTCTTCTCCATCGCTCCTATTCCGCCCCCTCCCCTCCCCTCCGCGCAGATCTTTCCTCCACTCCAATCTCGTCCTTGGTATCTATTCAATGACAAATCCACCATTAGCTCCACCGGATCCACCATCTCCATCTCCGAATGCTTCACTTAGGAGCACCATTTTTGATCGAAGTGTTCTGATCGAACCTTCTAAAATTAGGGATCATATTATTTCAGTAATCTCCTTGCTACCGGAATCGGAGAAGATGACGGTGGCTAGAGGACAGATCGTGACCCACATCCTAAGGTAAAGGCTGGAACTTCTCTAATCAAGTACTAGAGTAATTGTACGATTTTGTAGCGATGATTTAGACATCAACTGGGTACTTCGATAGATTTGGCATCAAGCTGTCCTACCAAAAATGGAGCACAAACTTTTTGCCGGGGGCAATCGATCCGTCCCAGCATAGTAGCTCGCCTCTTTGCCCTGCCCTTTACACCGTGCACAAGATCCCGGTAGCCAGTAGGAAGGAGTAGCCACGGTGTGACGTGATCCGGATCTCGTCGCCACAGAAGATCCCTGCATCCTTGACTAGGTACAGTGTCGGGCGCCCCACCTGCGGCTTCACCAACCACGAACTCTATTGAACCAGGCGAACCCACTCCACTGATTGGTGGGACGCCATTCCCGTGGCCCACCTGTCATTCGCGCTGCCTCACCCCAGCGACCGTCACCGACATGTCGGCCCGCGCAGACGATGACCCACCAGTCAGCGAGTCTCCGGAAACGAGCGGCAGTGCACAACGCCCAATCGGGCAAGAAATATCCTATCATCTGGTCCGGCCATCTTTTCCCGTAGCCGCCGCCGTCGGCACGCACCCTACCACCGCGTCAACCCCCACTATCCCACCCACCCACTGACCAGTGGACCCACTCCCCAGGGACCCGCTTGTCATTGTCCGGCTGGGCTGGACCTCCGACCCCGTGGGCCCGCAAAGTCAGCGAGCGAGAGCCGTGCCGGAGTGGCTTGCGGCCAGGTAGGCGAAGCACGGCAAGTAAACAAAAACATTTGAGCCGTAAAGAAAGGCGGAGGCTAGCGAGAGAGGCGAGCACAAGCACAGCACCCACGCCGCGCACGCGCTCCGGCACTCGCTCCCCCCTCCGCTCCGCCACACTCATCAGAGCGCAGGCGCGCGCGCAGATCTCTCCCCCGCGTCCCGGCTCGCGCGATTCGGCCGGAGGTTTGCTGCCCTGGTCGCCGGCGGCTTCGATTCGGTACCGCGGCCGTCTCAGTCCGGTTTCCGTCGTCGGCTGGTTTGGGGATTTGTTTTTTTCTCTCCCTTAACCTGGGTTTGTGACGGGCGCAGATCTGACGGGAGCCCGGCGGCGGCTGTGGAGGGCACGGGGGGAGGCTAGGGTTAGGGTTCCGCCGCGATGCAGCGGCCGGGACGGCTGCAGCGCTCGGGGTCGAAGCGCGCGCTTGACCCCACCGGCGGCGGCGACGACGACGACCATGCGCCCAAGCGGCCGCGTGTCCCCGCCCTCGCGAGGTGAGAGCTCGTAAAATGTTTTTGATTCCGCTCTGTAAGGTTTTGTGATTAGTTAGGGTTCGGTTCCGTGGCTAGGTTGTCGGCTGCTTTGCGATTGGAAGAAATTTCAAACCTTTGCTTTAGCCTGATTCGATTGAGATCACTGACGGAAGTAGTAGTGATTACCTTGCTAGTGCTGCTGTTGCTGTTAGGCTTGGAAAGTACTCTGTACAAATGAGTGCAGGAAGTTCGCCCAATTATGCTTTTTTTTCCCTATTTGGTTAATTGTCAGACTGAGAACTTGAACTGGAGGACTGAGAACTTGAACTGGAGGATGGTTCGGTTTACGTGTCGGAACTGTTTTTTGTTCTGAGATGAGATAAAACTATTAGAAAAAGAAAGTGGCTTGAGGTGGATAATTATGAACCTTAAATGCACTGTGGTCCATGCAAAAGTGGTGGGTTTTTTTCCAACATTTCAGAGTGTCTGCTCTTTCGGTTGCCGGTGCTGTCCACCTCAGAGCACCAACTCATTGATAGCCAAATGTTATGTTGTGCTGTAGAAGGTGGATAACCATTGCTTACAGAAACTGAAGCTCAATATTAGCATGTATTTCTGCCACGCTGTTCTTGAAACAATATCTCTTGATTTAGTAGTGAATACAGGTTGAGTTATAAATTAGCAATCCACATGTCAGAACCATGACCTAGGCTACTACTTACTGCTGTTACTGAGATCCCCCTCCCCCTCCTCTTTTTTCCCTGTTATTTCTTCCTTTGTTTGTTTGTGTTTATTTTCTTGTCGCTTGTTGGGTTTCATCTCTAGCCTACCCCAATTGTCCTGGGAATAAAAAGGTTTGTTGCAATTCAGTAATATATTAGTGTAGTATTATCTTGTTTATGGTGGGAACAGAAGGTGAGTGCACAGTTAGGGTTCGCTAGCATAGTAGATGCAATGATCTTAGTCAAATGAGATGCTGATAATCAACAAAAAGTATTTTGGTCGAATTTTATAGATAAGTTACATTTTTTGTCACCTTTAGATTACGAATATATGTTTGTTGCTTAACTAATGATATGTTTTTCAGTGTCATTGTGGAAGCTCTCAAGATGGACAGTTTGCAGAAGCTTTGTTCATCGCTTGAGCCCATTCTTCGAAGAGTTGTGAGTCAAATTAATGCTGGACTTCTTTTTTAGTTTATATTTGAATTCCGTATACAATGTTGTTAAGCTTATTGATATATCTGATTCATTCTATTATGGTACTAGGTAAGCGAAGAAGTAGAGCGTGCTTTAGCCAAATTGGGCCCTGCTAGAATTCAAGGAAGGTAAAAAATCATCACATCACTCTTCATGGTGGCACTTGGGGGATGCTCTATTTTGGAATTTGAGATTTATTGTTGCAAGTGTGATTTGGCCACATTAAAAGCTTTTGAGATGTGACACTGATACCAATTTAAACAGATCCTCCCCCAAAAGAATTGAAGGCCCTGATGGAAGAAATCTTCAGCTTCAATTCAGAAGTCAGTTGGCTCTTCCAATCTTTACTGGTGGAAAAGTTGAAGGTGAGCAGGGAGCAGCCATACATGTTGTGCTGCTGGATGCAAACACTGGATGTGTTGTTACTTCAGGACCTGAATCATTTGCAAAACTGGATATCCTTGTGCTTGAGGGTGACTTTAATAAAGAGGAAGATGAGGATTGGACAGAAGAAGAGTTTGAAAGTAATATTGTCAAGGAGCGTGAAGGGAAGAGGCCTCTTTTGACAGGTGACCTACAAGTGACTCTTAAAGAAGGTGTTGGAACCATAGGGGAGCTTACCTTCACTGACAACTCCAGCTGGATAAGAAGCAGGAAATTCAGACTTGGGCTGAGGATTGCTCCTGGCTTTTGTGAAGGTATTCGTGTCCGAGAGGCCAAGACTGAAGCTTTCCCTGTTAAGGATCACAGAGGAGAATGTACGTGTGGCACATATTGTCAATTTGCTTATGCATCAGATGATATAAACATTGCATGTTTTTTTAGAATTAGCACTAGTTGCAAAGCATGCTGATTTTGTATTTATTAGTGTACAAAAAGCACTACCCACCTGCGCTCAAGGATGATGTTTGGAGATTAGAAAAGATTGGCAAGGATGGCGCATTCCACAAGAAGCTAAATGCTAGTGGGATCTATACTGTTGAAGACTTCCTCCGTCTTCTTGTTAGGGATCAGCAGAGATTGCGCAGTGTAAGTTCTATGATGCCTGTTCCTACTTACTAGATTGTAATTTATGGTGCTTCCTATATGATCTAACATCCCTTGTGCTTTGTAGATTCTGGGCAGTGGCATGTCAAATAAGATGTGGGAGAGCCTTGTTGAGCATGCAAAGACTTGTGTCTTAAGTGGAAAACATTATGTATATTATGCTAGTGACACAAGAAATGTTGGTGCAATATTCAATAACATCTATGAGTTTACTGGTTTGATTGCTGATGACCAGTTCATTTCAGCTGAAAATCTCACAGACAATCAGAAGGTTAGTGTCCCTTTCTCTGTCTCTGGGGCCCTGCCAACTACAATGCCTTAAGTTGAAAACCATTACAAATTAGGTTCATCAATTTGATATTCTGCTAAAGTAACCAGCAGAGGGTGTCAGTGGGCAAAGAATCAAATTCTTGTTTGAAGAATACATTAGGAAGTTGCTATACATTTAACGGATCATCACTACAGTAAACTGAATGAATCATGGCAAAGCCAAGACATGAAGTCATTAACATTATTTTGATGGGATGGATGGCTTTGAGAGTTTTCGTGATTTATTAGCTAAACTTACATTTGGACCGAAATCTTCTATCCGAGGTGTGGTCTACTGAATAAATTATGACCTTGCTCATCTTAAACTGCAGGTCTATGCTGATGCATTGGTAAAGAAAGCATATGAGGATTGGATGCATGCTGTAGAATATGATGGCAAGGCACTCTTGAGCTTCAAGCAGAAAAAGAAATCAGTCACGACAAGAAGTGACACGGCAGCTGCTTCAACAGGCAATCCTGCTTCATTTGGTTTGGCCAATTCACAGAAACAAGTGTCCCTGCCAGCAAAAGCTGGACAATCTTCCTCGGCGGGTACTATGGATGAAGGTAACATATCCTGATCTCTCCTATTTAACCTTTTTGTTCACCGTTTTTGTTTTAGCCATGCTTTAGCGGCCACAGATTTTTAAGGAGAATTAGATTGGTACTATTGCAAAGGGCATAAATTGAAATAACATGCAGTATGAGGATATAATGTTATGCTGGTGGTCACATGCTAGTGACACATTGGATGTTATTTAGTAACATGTTGATCTTTGTAATAGCACTATACAATATTTCCTTACTTTTATCATTTTCATGACTTGCCCAGCGATTTCAGTCTAAGCTCAATTCATCCTTGGTGACCCAACATTAATGTGCAAAAATGATAATGAAGTCTTCTGATAGCTTATTGTCATTGCGCTACACATAACCTAATTGATTTACATCTCTTCAATTCTTTTTGTCACTATAATCTGTTATGATAGCATAATAAGGATTTGCTACATATGCCAGATTATAATAATGACAAATCAAGTAGGCTTGTTCAGTTATTCTTGATGCTTGGATCAAGGCATTAGAAAAGAATTGCACTAGTGAATAATGATGGACCATACTGTAGTAGTTGTTGCTTTGCAATACTAAGGCCTTGTTTAGTTCCCAAATATTTGGAGTTTGGGGTCTCTTCGTAATCATTGTGCCACTGTAGCATTTCATTTGTATGTGTGAAAAATTGTCCAATAATTAATTAATTAGGCTCAAAATGTTTGTCTCGCAGAGTATAACAAATCTGTGCAATAGTTTTTGATTTCATCTACATTTAGTACTCCATGCATGTTATGACATTTTGATGTGATGGGGAATCTTCTTTTTGCATAGTGAATTTGGGAGTTGCTTTTTGGAACTAAACAAGGCCTAAGTCAACAACTGTCAGTTGCATAAAGAAACATGATACTGCTTATGACTATGGAATATTGATGTGTAGTCTGCATGGTGGTTGTGTGAATTATATGAATTTATCATATGTGCGCTGTACTGACATGACCGAATTACTTTTCCTGTTCAGCAGATGGAACTAGAAGTGCATACAATGGAAACCAGTCAGCAAGATATGCAGTCAACACTCAGAACATTCCCACAAACATCGCAATGCAATATGACAGGAATGCACTGTCGCCTGAAAGCCAGTTTAGTGGTTCACCTCTTCAGACTCCAGCTTCAAGAGGGTCCAATATGCTAGCATTGGGACCTCCGCAGCAACAGCACCAAAGTTTTGAATTCCCAGCACTCGGCCAGTCCATGCAGCCGACAGGGATGAATCCTTTTGATGAATGGTCGCAACCACAGGAGAACCGTGGTGGGGTCGATGACTACTTGATGGAGGAGATCAGGATGAGGAGCCATGAGATACTAGAAAATGAAGAAATGCAGCAAATGCTACGGATTCTGAGCATGGGTGGTGCAGGAACTAACCTGACTGAAGATGGCTTCAATTTCCCTTCTTACATGCCTACACCTTCCCCCAACATGAGCTTTGAGGATGACCGCACCCGTGCACCTGGGAGAGCTGTTGTCGGGTGGCTCAAGATCAAAGCTGCCATGCGATGGGGCATCTTCGTCAGGAAGAAGGCAGCAGAGAGAAGAGCTCAGCTTGTTGAGCTAGATGACTAGGATGTATTAACAGCTGGAAGCATGTGCTCTCGAGCTGGTTTTGTACCAAAGTTTCTTGGATATTATGTGGATCCCGATGGGCTCAGCTATGCCCCTTAGGAGGACTTGGTCCTGAGCTTCAATATGGACAAAAACTTTTTTTCCATTTTTCTTTTGTATAGATCTTTCTACCATTTTACATGCTTTGTTTTAGTGTGATGTTAGTCCTGTTATGAACCTTAACCTGAAATCTGTACATTCATTTGTTACAGAATTCAAACAGGCATTAAACATTGGCACATCATTTTGTTCCGCGCTTAAACAGAGGTCACACTAGATCCTATTTGCGGGGCTATGCTGTGCTGATAATGGCCCTGTTTAGTTTCAAAAACTCTCTCTAAACTTCACTATTCACCTATTACATCAAATCACATCAAATATCTCTCCTCATGAATGGAACACTAAACATAGTTAAATAAAAAAACTAATTGTATAGTTTTGATGTATACGACGAGATAAATCTTTTGAGCCTAATTAGGTCATGATAGGACAATATTTACCACAAACAAATGAAGTGTCCGATGTGACTTTTCTACCAATTTTTCACCCCTTTTCCAGGAAACACAGCCAATATGTGCTTCAAAACATGCCAGATGGTCTGCACAGGCCAGCCACGCAAGGCATACTCGGAAGTCCCTTGAGAAAAATTCCTTGTTAAGGAACCTTGGAACCAGCATTCGGAGTCGGGACACAGAAAGCCTGCACCTGCTGGAACCACGTAGTCTGAGGAAGTAACATTCGGAGGCAGGACGACACAGAAAGCTACCACTGCCCAAACCACATAGCCTGAGGGCACGTTTATTTGAGCTATGGTTGAAGTTTTGGTAGCTTTTCTAGAAAAACAGTTGTATGCTTTAGGTTTCGAAAAGTCCATATTAACTTTTGAAAGATATTTTTAATTTTGTAAACTAAAGCTACGGATAGCTTACAAAACTTAGTTTTTTAGTTTTGTGGCCTTTTGAAAATTATATGAGAAGTTCACTGTTTGTTGGCTTAGAAAACAGATCAGATTCCTCTGGATCATCCATGTAGCTTTTGCGTCATTATCTTTCTTTTGTCTTGTCTTTGTTTCTTTCCGATAGCTTCGTTTCTTTTGCATAGCTTGTGCATCAGAATTAACGCTATGGCTATTTGCAAACCTTTTGCGTTTCTTTATATATGTATGTATATGTTTTGTCCTATTAATTTAGTTATGTGTGTGCTCCTAAGTTTTGGAGCATGTTTGTCTTGAACTTAACTTCGCACTCCTAAACTTAATTTAGTGTTTGGTTGAGTACTGCAACTATGATAACACACATTTTCTTAGCCTCGTCACAGTTGTGGCTAATAATTTGTTGGCAATACTTTTGTGGGTAGACACGTCTTGTCTAATTTAGTTGTGAAAATATAATTTCCGACCAAACATGCCATTATGTTTTAACAATTTTACAAACTAAAAAAATGAAAACGTCAACGTAAATTTCATATGGAAATACATGCTTGGATAAGGGATATTATGGCCCTGTTTGGCAGAGCTCCCAGAGCTGATTCTCTAGTGAATCCAGGAGTAGCTCTGCCAAACAGTTTTCCCGAGAGAAGTGATTCTCTGCTGATTCTGTGAAGTGATTCTCTGAAATGAATTAAGGGGCTGGGAGCTGAAAACGTAGCTTCTCCTAATTCTGTGTAGTGATTCTCCATCCTGATTTTGAGAGTTTATGATAGAGAATAAAAGAAAATCACTTTCAGCCACAGAATCACTTTTCTCTGAGAATCAGCTCCTATAGAGAATCAGAATCACGTGGAGCTCTACCAAACAGGCCCTATAATGGCCCACTCGCTCCTTCTAAAATATAATGCATCCAAATATTTAAAAATTATCCAAATATAAGGTATTCTAGTCATATTTTAACAATGTTCATTTAATTCTTCTCGGAGTTTGCATGAATGTTTTGGTTGGATGGGGGATTATCTAAGTGGCCTCCTTCTATCTGCAACTATATACCGCTATAATGAGCTAAAATTAAGCAACCATCTTGTATAAAACATAAAGGCAATACAACTTATGTTATAACTTATTCGGACACACATGTTTTTTTTTTGCATATGTTTCTCCTAATTTGTACTGAAATTATTAAAAGACTTTGTATTCTATGAGGGGTGAAATACCTTGCCGTCCAAACAAAAATATTAGCTTTATTACAAGCTAATGTGCTTTCAAGCAATACTTTTTGCCATGGCACCTAGTCTAAATAGCATTGGCCAAAACTTGTGAGCCAGGACGAAATGAGATGGCGTTAATTTTCGGGTCCTAGCAAGCGTCTGTCCTCTCGATGCTGCTGGTCAAGTCAAGACAATAGGGGTGCGATTGGTTGCCTGCACCACACCTCATCCAGGCTCTCCAGATGCAATATACGGTTGATTGGATGCCTGGACTGGCTACTGGGCCTGGCCGACGGGGTGCACAAAAGGAGTACTCGAGCCAGGCTCCCGCGGTGCTGGTTGCATGCTGACAAACGTGCAGGTAGGCAAAAAGAGAACGCTGATGCTGTGCAGCTAGGCAACCAAATAAAATCTCTATCTGGCCTGTCCAGTAAAAAACGAGAACCAATCACACCACCTCTGCAGCCGGCGAGCTGGCCGCTGGGGGCCTGGCCAGCTGGTGCGAGCCAGGCTACGGCGGGCAATGAACCAATCGCGCCCTAGGCAAAGCTAGCAAGGTCGGAGTCAAGCGCGCGCGCTTACATAGGACACGATATGTAGGTCCAGCACTATAATAATCTTGGTCGCAAAAAAAAATCTTAATGATCCCGATAATTACCAGCTACAAGGACAGCATCAAGAACCCCAACATTTCAGGTGGAACATGCATGAACTGGGACACGACAAAACAAAAGGGCGAGATTAAACAAATGGATGGCCGGACCAGCACTGGCAGTACGTGTTCGTTGTCTGGGACCGACCAATGTCCGGTGAATCCGTGAAATTTTATGTCTTAGTCCTTTGCAAAGTATTATTTTTCGAACTGATCCAAGCTAGGGAAAACAAATAGGGCCGTTTGTGTCCTGATGGCGTGATATTTGGCGCCGCGGTCGAAGAGTGTCATTGTTGATGTAGTATACTCGTACTTCGTCCGTTCATAAATACAGAACATATTTTTCTCAGTCAAATATTAAACTTTATAAACTTATTAAACTTTGATAAAAATTAATCATACATTTGCATCAATATGTTTAGAGTTAGAATGGAGTTTATCCAGATATATAGGTAGAATAATATCTTTTACCACGAAACAGAAGGGTATGATTTTACTGTTCAAGCAATCTATTTCCATGTATGTTTTTTGCAAGGGCCTATTTGTGAAAGATCCTTCTACAAATGGTTAAATTATAAAGCTTCTCAAGTGCAGGGTGATTTCTTAATATAATAGTAATAAAAGGGGAAAAGGTTGAACGGATTAATTAACAAAGGGTGACTGCTTAGTTGTACAGGTGTGTACTAGGAAAGGAGGAGGGGTGGCCAGGGGAGACGAACCACCCGAGTGCATGCATGCACTATCCCCGTCCCATTTTCCCCAAAGACATTGGCTTATAAAATTGGCTCATCGCCGTCACCTCATCCCCTTTGCGTGGGAGACTACGACGACCGAGTAGTGTATTTGCCGGGCCGGATGCAGATGCAGTGCACCCAGACCTGCAGAGCTCCTGGGTCTTCCGGCCTCCTCTCTGTCTCTCTCCGCCCTCTCCAGCTCATCTCTAGATCGACTTATATAGCCGCCCGGCAAGCAATAAGCTCCTCCTCGCTGTATACACATCATCTCCGAATCCGAAGGCGACTGACTGATCAACCTACCGGCCGAACGGCCGACCAACCGACAGGATGATCGCGCTGGGCCGGTAACGTCGTCGGCGCGCGGCGGCTGTATCGATCTGCATGCACGATGACCTGATCGACAAAAAAGATGCGCGTCGTCTCACCGGCAGCTGCAGGTGAGGTCCATAATCCATGCATGCTAGCTTTTTTTGCACGCTCCATTGCTGCCAAGTTAATTTTCTTCGATTCGCTCGATCTCTTCAAGTTGTTCGAAAAAAAAAAATCGCTCTCTTCCTTTTTTCGGGCCGGGGCGTCGGGAAGGATATATGGAACCCAGGCCGGTGCATCAGTGCAGTGCATGCAACGGACGTGCAGATGCATGCACTTGATCTCCGGCGGGCCATCTTGATCGTGTTGGGTACGGCGGTCTTGGGTGTTGTGGTTTGTGGGGGGATCTGCTATTGCGGCTCTCGCTCGATCTGTAGAGGGGCATGCAATTAAGGAGAAACGAAAACGAGGCCAATCGCTCGACCACGCTGGTCACAGACTCACAACAGTTCGTGCTTCGTTCTGGCATGGTTCCTGTTTGGTCGCCGTCGATATTAAAGATATATTGATACTGTTTTTACCCGGTTATACATGCACATACTGATTTCTTATGGCACACACATCCCACCACACGCTACACTCAGTGAAAGCTAGTAGTCTCACGTATACTCTCTCTTAAGGAACAATATATTTGTAGTTTATCCCAAATCAAATAATCTTAAATAATTTGGTCAAATTTACAAAGAAAAAACACCGACATTTGTTGTCATAAAATGTGTATTAATACTTTATTAAACTGATGAAGATGTTTGTTCGATTTAGGACAGAGATAAAAAAAATATCATAATTTTAACTCTCCACAGTGTCGTCATATCAAAGCTCCAAGGTACCTCAACAAGTGGCGTAATTAACCATTAGTGTGAATTATAATATACTCACAAGCAAACTTAATCTGGGTCGATGGACCAATTCTATGCTTACTTTTATTTGCAAATAACTAGCTCTTTCATTTTACAACGGCAGCAAACCTACCCACTTATATTACGTGGGAGCACGCATACTTATCCAGTTATCCATGTAATAAACACAATGTGTGCACTCTACCCTTCGGGCAGATTTCATATGAGAATAGCCAGTTATCCCTGTAAACAGAATGTGCGCACAATCTACCCTTCGGGCAGACTTCATATGAAGCCAACTAATTTGCAACTCTCTACGCACATGGTAACTCAAAGCAGCCTCAAGGTTCTTTTTATCACCTTTGAGTTTGATCCTATATTAATGTTTTGGAGCGAGGCTACTGAATCACAAGCTTTAACTTTACTGAACAGGTTCGACCACGAGAAACCATATTTAATCAACCTAACTATGCTTTTTATGTACAACGGTAGAAGCTAATGGCGTTTGCTTTCTTGTTACATCACCTGATCACTACAGAGCGTGAATCTCGTCAAATTTATGCCATCATGACCAAATCGTTAATACGAATATAATCTCTCGGGACTAACCGTATGAATTTGAGGACCCTCAGGTGCCGGTCTTCGATCTCTAGTGACCCTCAAGAGTCAAGACACGTCCTACAACAGAAGGTGTTAAACATTTGTCAGATATATACGCCAATATATAGGCCCGGTGTGACATATAACCTGACACTCAGTGACTCAGCTACCCTATTCTTCCATTTTCTCTCATATAATTCTTACTCTATCAGGCTGAGCTGGAGGTCCTGACCTCAATTCGCCTCAATCCTCCTCCGATTCTTCAGGTTTAGTCAGCCTCGATTCAAAGCACATTCTACGGGCGAATCGACCAGCAAGGTAAATCCTTCCTCCCCCTCCGTTTATTTTATTTGACTCATCTCCGAAGGGAATAAGGAAAAAAAATGTATATGGCTGTTGTGGGTATTAGGCAAGCTAGTCATACCAGCCTACGAGGCATGAGCGTGACTAACTCAACTTCAGCACTGGAGCAGGAGATCGTGTTGGCACTTGAAGAACCAAGAGATCGATGAAGTTATCATCAAGGAACGCACTATAGTTAGAAGTAGACTTTCGTATACTGGGACAAACCAGCCAGTCAGAGTTGGTGTATGCGATGAGATATCTGCTCTTGGAATTTAATAAAAAAACCAATTTATATGCAGAAGTCCCTTATTGGAGAAGAATAATACGTTTGACTAAGACGAGATAGGGCTCCCGAGAGTGTCATACATAAGAAATACACACTGGAAGACATAAGCAATGCCGGGGTAGCATCAGGCATCGACAACATAGATAGGGTGAGGAAAATAACGACAGTACGATGAATCCGCACCTTAGTTATGGTTTTACAAATAAACATAGTGGTAACAACCCAAATCCTTAGAGCACAATGCATGTGCTCAATACGTACACAAAGAACACCAAGTAAATAATTTTGCTGCGCTACTCTAATTTTCTCTCCCTCTTTTTGTAAGACGAGAAATTAACCTACCTCATATTGGTCATCTTTTTTTTATATAGCTTCAGAAAATAAAGCAGCATTCCAGAGGACGAACCCGACAGGCCGGTCCAAGGGGACAAACTAACCAAGCCACCGTCATCGCCCCTCCAGCGGGCGCGCGGCACGTGAATGCCGTCGTCGTCGTTGATGTCACCGGCAGGTGGGAGGGCGGCTCATCATCGCCTCGACGGCCGGCACAAGCACCACCCCCAGGACCCAGCAGCAAGCACGCCGAGGGGCTTCTGCGCCAGGTACTTCTCGGTGGAGTCGTGCCTCCTGCTCGCCCTCGTCACCGCGCTGCTGCTGCTGCTCCCGCTCGTCCTGCCGCCGCTCCCGCCGCCGCCGCTGGCGGTGCTGCTCGTGCCGGTGGCAATGATGGCGGTGCTGGTGGCGCTGGCGCTCATGCCGGCGGCAGGTGGCCGGAATGAGGTCGTGGACCCGGCGTCCTACTTGTAATCTAGCTTGTAGATTTATGTAAACTACAAAGTTTTGCAGGAACAGAGGTTTTGATTCGAATGTTTGAGCAATTTCTTTTGTTGTCTTTTCTTTATAGATTTATTATGTTTATATAAGTCTCCCGCTATGACAATTAGATATCTGTGGGGACCGAAGGCCCCATGAAAATTGAATATGAATCATAGAATTTATTCCACACATGTATACATGATATAAGAATAAATTTTATCGATGTATCCAAATTTTGGTAATATATTTTGCATATTCTCTATATCTAAATATATAACAAAATCTATATATCTAGAAAATCAAAATAAAATGATCTATGATTTGAGATGGAGTAGTAAAGGCAAAAATAACACAAAATGAGTAAAATGCTCTGAGTTACGCACAAAGTATAGCAATCATAGAATAAAAAAATCGAACAGATTCACCCATTGAACCACAAAACCTCTGAACCATTGACCAAACCATTCGGTACAATCAAAAGATCGATCATGCTATTGGAACTATGAACCAGTTTTTTAGTGAATAAGTGATGATGTTTGGATAATGGTTTTGAATTGTGGACAATAGTATATTATGATATTGCTTATTCTATTATGTTATATATTTTGGTAATAAAACTTGCATATTATTTTTATAAATAATAAGAAATAAATATTACATTAATAAATGATGAGCTACTAGTTGGACCGATGCACCAATAGCCTAACGGTTCTATCTCCGGTCCAGCATATTCAGCTATACTACAGCCAATATAACAAATGCTTTATGCAAAACTCTCGTACATACATTGCACATCTGTGTTGCAAAGTTGCAGTTGCAAAAAATTTCCATGCAAACTTTGCATCATTTGGAGATGCTACACCCAACACAGGGCTATGTGATGACACTTCAGGTGTTTGAAACGATTGATATACGTCGATTTGTGCTATGAACTTGTTGGATTGATTTCTCCTTCGGAGAAATACCCGGGTGTGCGTACACGCGTATGTATGCGTATGTGCGTGCGCGATCTATCTACGCGCGTATGCGCACGTGTTCTTTATATCGCGCACGCGCGCGCGTAAGACTCGCTACGCTCGCTATAATCTCCCTACGGTCAATTATAGCTCGCTCCGCTCGTCTCAGTGACTCGCTTCGCTTCGGTATACAGAACCTTCCCGACTCCTGTCCGATCAGAAGAGTTTCTTTTCCCCCACCATAAACAGAGTTGATCTACCATCTATACCCTCTCTACCACCAGTCCTACCTGACGGACGGTTTATTCCAACTGTGCTCCCTCCATCCCCGTACTCTTCGGGTGGACGGTATCCTAACCTTGCTTCTGGACGGTCTCCTTTCTCAATCAATCCGGTTTCTTCTTCCGCTCGGTACTCATCTACCTAATATTCCCCTCGCAGGAGCTCGGCCGTATGTACCACCAAGAAATCAAAGGAAAGATGAATTTTTGCCATCTTGTCCCCGAGAAAGAGTTCCAGCTAGAACAAACTTGTTGGTACCAGCTAGATAGAAAGAAAGGACAGACTCGCTAACGCTCACACATCGTTAAGGTTTTGCTCTTTTACGCCCATCAGAGTCATGTTTTCTTCGCCCTCTCCGACCAACCAATAGTTGCTCCACCACTCTTCCCCAAGTCCGTACTAACTGGACTCGCTTCCGCTCCGGTCGACAGACTCGCTCTATCTTCATTCCCGAGCTCAGACATTTTCTTTTTCGCCACCAGGACGCTTCGCTCCGAGAGTTTTCTTCCAGCCGAAAGAGGCTCAACCCGTGAGAAAGAGGTATTCATTTGCACCAGTCCGGAATAGAGATGTTCGCCAGTCCGTGAGTTGCTTTGCCCCTCGGGTAGGCTTGTGCTTGCTTTCTCAATCCTACTCAATCCTAACCCTTGCTTTCCCCGTGCCTACTCCATCCGTCCCATGCTTGTTTGCCCTATCGGTCGGAAACAGTGGCCCATCGCTAACGCTCGGCCAGTCTCTTCATTCTCCGTTGCCCATCGCTAACGCTCGGCAACCCGTCCCCTCGCTCTTCCGCTCGGGTCAATCCTATCGTACCAATCCAATCCTTTTTAGTAGCGAGCCAGAATCGAACCAGCGCTTGAAGCAAAGATTTCCATCTTGTCGCCACTTTTGGTCACCCGGTTCACCACGTTAGTGGCTACATCCGGGACGGACTCCCTCGTGCTAATTTTTCTTTCAATCTTCGGGGAACGCCCGGTTTAGGATGGCCTCGCGTTTATCCTTTTTTTCCAAATCTTTTTTGAGAACCCATAGGTTCTCAATAGTGAAAGCCTTATTTTGGCTTTGTAGAATTGTCTTAACTAAGTAGTGGACACGGGCCTGTTCACCTTCTTTCGTAACGAGGTTAGTTGTTTGTTCTAAAAGTGGCATTTGAACGCCAAACTTCTTATTGCAAAAAAACCACAAGTGTTCTTTAAAGATTTTTATCTCAAGGTTAAAGAAAATTCGGCCCCTCCACATTTGCTAATACGCCAGACCTGGCGTGCACAAAAACTGTGAGCGACAAGGGAAGAACAAGACTGAGCTCGCCGAGGCTACCGATGAAGGTCGCCCGTAGAGGCTTAGCTTTCCCTTGCTGACGCCGGGCGCGGCAGCAAGTTTGTTGCGGCAGGATGTGTCCTGCGGCGGCGCCTGTCCATGCAATGCTGTCCTGCCAAGAGTCCATTGGGGGCTTAAGTTATGCTGGCAACAACGGCAGCAACAAAACAGATTCTTTGCTGTCTACAGTTGAAACACTGCTCTGTGCTCTGGTTGCATTTCAAACACAAATTCAGAGTTTTGCCACACCATGGCATGGGCAGATTAGGCATATAGCTATATATAAACACGTCAGCTTCCTTCAACAGGATGTCAAGAGACAACTTCTCTTCTTACAAAAAGCAAAACTCCTGTACACGGTATTGAGGCTTGTGTCGCATCCAAAACTATTTCTACCTCCAGTCCACGGGAAGACTGGGAATTGGCAGCTACACACTGCTCGGGACACTCTTATACCTAGGGACCATACGATGCTTATGAAGTTAAAACCTTATTTACACTTGGCTTCCTCCCACGATCCAACCAAGAACGAAGGCATGTGGCGCTCCAGGGCCAACACCAGGTCCTTCCACTGGCTCTCCGCGCCAGTGGGCTCCCCGAGTCGGCCCATCGCCTCCACCAGCTCACCCCTCAGACTCTGAGGCAGCAGCTGCGCACCTGCCTCGCTCACACACGCCCGATACAGCGGCAGGTATGTGATGCCAAGCACCATCTGCGACGGGAGGTC
Source organism: Echinochloa crus-galli (assembly GCA_900205405.1). Taxonomy (NCBI): domain Eukaryota; kingdom Viridiplantae; phylum Streptophyta; class Magnoliopsida; order Poales; family Poaceae; genus Echinochloa; species Echinochloa crus-galli. Next base: position 13,657 of record OAMR01000571.1, on the reverse strand, counting down.
GTCTAGGCAGACCGGGGACGCACCTCTCCGGAGGATCCTCGTGACGTTCACGAAATGCGCCTCACCGGCGCTGACCCCTTCGGCGAAGGCAGCCTGGGACCAGTGATCTTTCAGAAAGGCGACCAGGTCTGGGGGCTCGCCATTGGTGGCCCCCCTCGCGATGAGGTCTGCCGCCTCATATGTTGCAGTGGCGTCTCTTAGGAAGTTGGATCTCAGGAGGAAGGCGACACCATCGAGCGACCCGCTGCCCTGGCCACGGGCAGCTTTAAGGATCTGTGTGCTGAGAGCTTCGAGGATCTGCTGGGGGATCTGTTCAAGTAGGTGGGAGGCTACCACAAAATGGCCGCTGGAGGCAGCAGTTGTGAGGGCAAGGCACATCTCAATCTCAGGAACACCTCGACTGACAAACCAGTGGACGACCTGCAAGCACCCGCGCTCAGCAGCTTTTATTAGAGGACCAAGGAAAGAGGATGCATTCCCTTCATCAACCAAGCATGCCATTGTGTCCAACTTGCAGTAATGAGAAGCATACACTAGAGCCAGATCGACGTCCACAGCCAAGCTATTCTGAGACGCAATCTGCATAAAGGGACGCAAAGAGGAAGGCAGCATTAGGAAAAAAAGGTACCTTCATAACTATATAATATGATGCTTCTTAAGCACAAAGAACAGGAAATGCTAAAGTGCTGAGTTTATTGAATGGATAGATGGAATTCTTACAGGAACAGGATACTAAAACAATTTGAAATTATTGTGTATTTATTTTCTGATCCTACCTAAGCCCGATAAAACATAAACAAAGGACATGCACAATATTGAATATTAACTTGGTTGCCATAACTTGGCTACTTTGGCAAGAAAATGAACTATCATTGACTGTGTTTTGGTTTCATGCTAAAATTATGCATACAAACGAAATATATGCAAAACTTTCCAGATTGCAAGATCAAACTATATTTCTTCTAAATCAATTTTTATGCGCATAGGTCCAGTCCTATTCCATGGAAAGGCACAAAATGCCTCAGGTAGTTGAAGTAATTTAAGAGCTGCTCTAGAACTGCTCTAAAATGTAGTTAAGTAGTTGAAAGGCCCAAAAGCTTCAACAGAAGGAAAATGTTAGTTACATTACATTAATATTATATGGTTAGTGCTGAAGAGCATACAGTAGTAAAGGCAAAACTGTTGAGTTTCTTGAGGAGTGGTGATAAACTGAAGATCTCGCCGGAACAGGATACCCCAGCAATTTGAAAATAGCATGTTTAGTCTGTGATCTCACCAAATGTAACCATCAAATTTTTACCCTAACCTGACTAAAATTTGTCAACAGAATGAACTATAGTGACTATGTTTTAGTTGCATACCCAGATTAAGGACATAAACCACATATATGCAAAATTTTGATCAATCAGTCCAAAGTATGGCAGACCCAGATGTAGGAAGAGTTACAAAAGAGTGCTTCCATTAGAAAGTTTTGTTTTCTACACCACAGAGTATAAATCGATGTTTCAACTTGTCATTATGTATATTTTCTATAAGATCACCACTATGATGGTGTTATTTGCACAGAAAAAAGAGCTTGTTGGCAAAATGCATCACATAAGACTAATAAGTTGGAATGTCATCTTGCACTGCAACTTGAATTGATTCCAATATTTTACGGCTCATAAAAAAAGGTAAATATCACCCATAACTGTTTTCCAATTGAAAGAATTGGTTCTTCCTAGGTGTCATTCCAAAACGCTAATACTACAAACATAAGAAAATCAGGAAAATAATCTAGAGCGCTGGGTCAAATATCTTGGTAATGGAACTGATTCCAATTTTTTTATGGCTCGCAGAAAAAAACCATATATTGTCCATAAGTGTTTGCCTATTGAAATAATTGGATCTTCCTAGGTGTGATTCGAAAGAACATAAGAAAAATCAGGAAAATGATAGAGCTCTGGGTTGAATATCTTGGTCACGACTCACACAATCAACCTCTTCTAGGAAAAGCAAAAGAAAACACTACTGAATTGCTCATTTATGTTTTGCTAAATACATTGTTACTTCCTACATCAAGATTAATGAGAACTGGGATTACCTCTAGCAGAATGCGTACAAGCTCAGTACTTCCAAAGCGTGCTGCTTCCAGGAAACACTGATTTACATTGTCAGCGCCTCCTTCCACAAGCAGTGATAAAAGGCCCTTGATCGAGACAGCTGAACTCCCAGAAGACCATCCAGGTTCAAATAAACTTGAGAAGAGTGTAAGGGGGAAGCAGGCCGCATCAAATGCCTCGGTGAAAATCTTGCCACTGAGATTGTCGCCAGCTATGTCCAAGAAAGCTCTAAATGCTGACAAATGGAGCTGTACCTCTTGGAGAGTGTTACAGTTCCATCTGCACCTGTGTGCCTCTTCTTCAGAACAATGGTGCATATGAATACACTGCAAAGCCCATTCCATAAACTTCTGCACTTTGGCACCTGCACCTGCCTCAACTTTCAAATGATCGGCACCAGGACAATCTCGCAGACGGTCATGCAACCTAAATTTCGGGATCAAAAGAAATAGCATCACCAATAATGTATTGAGAAGTGAAGACCCTTCGGAAAGAAATATTTATATGCATATAATATAAGATGAGAGTCACCTATTGGCGACGATCTCCTTGCTATCACCCACAGAAATAGCCTTGCTTTGGCAGGCTGCAACACAAGACGCAAGCAGTGACGTCCTCAGGATTGCCCTCGCAAAATCCTTCGCCCCCGCGGCCACGATCTTCGCAATCAGACCGTTGATCCCCTCGAGGTCCCGCCTCGTCCGCAAGAACCATATGGCGTCAAGGGCGACCGACAGGCCATAATCCAGCATCGACTGCTGATCTGCTAGAGCAACTAGACTCTCAGCGAGACCCCACTGCCGCGAGAACAGCAGCAGCTGCAGCGAGTGCCCGAAGTCGACCCACCCATTCTCAGGGGCGGGCTCCGTATCGGACATGGGTGTGCACATGTGCACCCAACAATTTTAGCAAGGGATCGAAGTTTATTAGTGGGTAAAGTTCATGGTCAGATCCGAAAACAGATAGCACGCGCTAGGGGTTTGGGCGTTCGATTTCGCACATCAGGAAGGGAAGGGAATGGAATGGGCGGGCATACCCCCTGTCGGATGTTCGTCGCCGGCGAAGCGCCAGACGGAAGAACTGGCCAAGGGCGGCGCCACTCGCCCTGTCGCCGCCGCTGGGAAAGGAAAGGGAGGCGAGACCGAGACCCGTGAGAGAGAGAAAGAGAGAGAGAGGGGAAGGCGTGGCGTGGGAGTCCGGAGAGGAGGAGAAAGAGCCGGGTGGTGTTTGTTTCCACGTCGAACAGGCCCACGGCCCACAAGTTCGTCCGCGCCATTCAGCAGCGGAACCGCCAGCAATCGGAGTAGAAGGCCCAAACGCCCAAGCGCACGAGAAAGTCCTAGTTTCTTTTTTTTTCCGGCGACTTCTTTTTCGATTTATTCGTCTTTCTTTTAGACATCTTACAGCAATCGAGTTTTTCTTTCTGGTTTTGCTTCAATTGGATTTCCAGAAAATGAAACAATGCCACGTAATAGTGCTTGCTGAAGGAAAGTTGAGTGAGGCGGAAACCAAATTCCGTCGATTTTAAGAACAAAAGGCAACACAAAGAAACGACGGCGCCGGGCATCTCTGCTTTGTGTGAGTCAACGTCAACGGCACCTGTGCATTCCGCTGTTGCTGCATTGTGGCTCTGATGTCCATGGTATTTCGTGGGCAATGTTCATGTCCCCTACCATGCCCGCACGGAACCTGCACTACACAGCCGGTCCCTTATACGTTGATGTCGCGTGTGTCGCTAATTGTTAGGAATTTCAGAAGGGGAAGAGGTGCAAGGCAGGCGAAGCGGTGCAGCGGTGAGGGCGTCGCCAGCCATAGACAGAGCTCGAGGGCGGCGGCGGTGGGGCGGGATGGGGTTAAGGTTAGGGATTTAGGATCGTTGTGGAGGGATTCATGTCTAGCGGCTTTAGAACAAGGGAGGAGGGCCTAGTATGGCTATACTTGATGAGGTCAAGCGTCACCCCTGTTCTTCACCTTCGATGCTGGGCCACTATGATTGGTTGCTCGTCTGCTCTGTGCTGATGCAGCGATTTGTGAATCCGCTCACGGTTGCCAAAGAACACACGTGAATGATGCAACACAGACAGGCAGCTGCAACCGGCGGGCACAGGCCATAGGCACGCAACGACACATGAGGAAGGATGAGCTGCCTATTTGTTCATCGGTACATTTGTTCCTCCATGTTGCTACCTACCTGCTTAATTCTTCTTTGTTTATTACTTCATTTGTCCCGCCGTGCTTCTTGCGTCCTTTGCTTGCTTGATTTTCAATTGTCCTATAAGCGTAATAAATCAAAACTTGTACAATTGTGATATGATTTCGCCATAACTTGATTTTGATCGGTCCTCCGCCACTGCCTTGGAGGGATGGCCATGGAGGGCGGTTGGCCCGGCGGATCGCCCCCCTCAACAAAGTAGCAAACTTTTTTTACCCCTTGATATTAGGCTAAAATGCTTAGTTTATTTACTAGGAATTAACTGTTTAGCAATGATAATGCATGGTCTGACGCGTTGAGGACACTTTCAATTACAACAAGGAGTGTACGTTCTTTGTAATGAAGCTTTGTTAAAATTAAATTGCTCAAAGAATGACTAAAATGAAAAAAACTTTGCAAGTTCTAAATGTTTTGGCATAATACTACTTGCTTTTCATAAAAGAATTACCATTTATATCGTTTACAAAGACTAATGCATGTATAGATAGCAAATATAGTGAAAAGTATATTCAAATTCTTAAATTTGTTGACTACTAATTCTAACTATATGTTGATCATGTCTATACGCCCCCCCCTAAGAAAAATTCTTGGCTCCGCCACTTGGTGGCGATGACGCCACCGGGCGGGCAGCAAAGGAAGGAAGACGAAGGAGGAGAAAGATGATACCTGCCACTTCGATAGCTGGGAGTGATAGCGGCACTGAAAGGACCGTGATGTCACCTAGAGGGGGGGTGAATAGGTGATTCTGCAAATTTCCAACACTTAAAACAAACTGTCAGTTCAACTCCGGATTCTCCGAGGGTATGCCGGATACTCCGGGGTTAGGTCCGGAGACTCCGCAACACCTCCGGATACTCCGGATCAACTTTTGCTGGAAATATGACTAAGTCAGAACCAAAACCGGTCAGACCGGTTTCTGACTGAGAACACTAGAATGTAAATTAACCCCTCTTTCGAGCTCTAGCACAAATGAAACTTGGTGGAGTGCTTCAGTAGATGATTTCTAGCAGGTCCAACTAGTCCCTGTACACAAGACGAGCACAACCAAGTAGATCGAAGCGGAAGCAAGTATATGTGCTAGAAGGGAAATTTTGAGGCAAACCAAATTGGAGACGCAGCGAGTTGTTTCCCGAAGTTCAGATTCGCTGTTGCCCAAAGGCCGCCCAAAAGCGCAGCGAATCCTACGTCTCCGTTGAGGAAGCCCTTAGTGACCCAAAGGTCGAGCTATCTCCTCGGTTCCACTAACTTGATCTTTTCCCCGAAGGAGGCAAGACCACACCTGCACAAACAATCCGTGGCACACCACAACCTTGGTGGCTCACCGGCGACGCCTAGCCGTCTAGGAGGCTTCACCTCCAAGAGTAACAAATGCTTCAACAAGTTGCTAGACCTCAACCATGAGTGCTCAAGCTATGGATTCACTCCTCACTGATTTGGCTAGCTCTCTAGCTCTCTATTACTCGCGGGGCGGGTTTCCTTCTGAAGAAATACTAGTATTTGGCTAGCTCTCTAGCTCTCTATTTCTCACTCACACAATCCCTCTCAACCCAAATCCAAAGATATGAACAAAATCAACCAACTCTCACAAAGAGAGGCTTGGGGAGAGCTTGCTGGTGTTTGAAGTGCTTCTGGACGCTCAAGGGACCCAATGGAACCAGCAGCCTTCAAAGGAGAAGGCCAAGGGGTATAAATACCCCATACCCAAAAACTAGCCGTTATACCCGAGGAAAACCGGGCACACCGGTTTCCAAAACCGGTCACACCGCTTTTTGAATAAAACTAGTCGTTACCCTCTGAGCACCAAAACCGGTCATCCTAGTTTCCAAAACCGGTCAGACCGGTTTTGGACCAGCCAGCACACTAAGTCCCAAAACGCTCATCTCAAAGGCTATCTCACATGGGTTGACCTATGAGTAGGGATGCAAGTGGGTACCCAATGGGTTTTTGGGTCAACCACTCTAGTTCATTTCATCTTCTAAATTATTTACATGGCATGCCACTCTAGTTCATTTTTCTAAGTTTTGGGTCGACCCAATGACCCAAAATCATATATACTTGCATCCCTACCTATGAGCACTTTTTGGTGTGTAGTCAAACAACTAATGTTGCATCACTCTTGATAGTACGACATTCCTAATATGTGTAAAGTCCAGCGACCTTCCCAAAGTTCCCTGTCTCTGTGCTGGGGTACATGAACTTCATGTCCACTGCCTCCATCAAGGTGTAGCCTATGGTGACTCCTGTCTGCCTGTCTGAAGCCAAGTAACTCAGCAAAATCAAGATATGAGACGCTATATGATTCCATACCAATTCATAAGCCACTTCATCACATTGTTCAACAATAATTGGATGCATTGCATTGCTTCACTAGTTATGGCTTGATTAATGCCTAGAGATCAATCCGCAATACTAGTTCCTTCACCCTAGCAAAGTTCCTCGGCCACAAGACGACTCTTGTCCTTCACTTCGCTTAGTACCTCGTCACTAGCCATCTAGTTTGATCCCTTCCTTCCTACCTAGCCGCTTTAAGTTTTGCTTTGCTTTGCATCCACATGAAATCCACATTGAAATCCATGTCTTCAACTATCCGAGATATATCCAATATCTTCAATTTAGTTGTCCCAATATCATTTGACAAGCTTCTTCTAATATGTGCTTTCAATATCTACATTTGCCTAGATGCACTTTCAATCTCCCCCTTTTTGGTGATTGATGACAACATGATTAAAGCTTACAAATGATATGAAATTTAAAGCTCTAACCATTTGAGATATAATATGAGCTCCCCTTAATATGTGCTTTGAGTGGAATATCAAAAAAATTGGCCTCACATGCCAAATGCACATATTAAAAAGAAATGAGAGCTCCCCTATATCTCAGCATCCAACATGTGCAATAAGAGTGTGTGTGACAGAATAAAATAACCGTGATGCGTATGAGATGTATATCACTCAACAAGAGTAAGATGTACATGTGCTGTCTTAGCCGAAACCGGTCAGACCGGTTTCTAAAACCGGTTCCGGTCAGACCGGTTCTAGAAACCGGTCAGACCGGTTCTAGAAACCGGTCAGACCGGTTCTAGAAACCGGTCAGACCGGTTCTAGAAACCGGTCAGACCGGTTCTAGAAACCGGTCAGACCGGTTCTAGAAACCGGTCAGACCGGTTCTAGAAACCGGTCAGACCGGTTCTAGAAACCGGTCAGACCGGTTCTAGAAACCGGTCAGACCGGTTCTAGAAACCGGTCAGACCGCTTTTGTCTGACAGACTACAAGAAGCTGCTGAAACTTGACGCTTTAATCCATTCTTCTCCCCCTTTGTCATCATCATCCATCAAGGGCCTGGAGAAGCTTGTAGTCATGCTCCCACCATCCTTCAAATCTCCGCCACTAGAAGGTCGGGCTATGATCATCTGACGAAGAAGTAGTCCAATGAAAACCTTCACTCAATCGAATGTATATGTGTGGTAGTGTGAGAGTGATTCAGAAGTGCTAGTCAAGGAAAAGATATAGATGTGCTAAACATACCCTGACTAGGAGCTGTAGTGGTACCAAAGATAGATGCCGCTGCCTGTGAAGCAAAGTCTCCGGGAGTAGGAGATGGGGCTGTCGAGAACTGAACTCCCGCCATAGAAGATGAAGTACCAGCATACCCATATGATGTGGACGGAAGTGTAGTAGCTGCATAGATCGGTCCTAGGGTGCAAATCCAAACGAGGAGCTAAACAAGTCACCCTCTGAAGCAGGCATGTATGGCATGGCCCCTGGAGCACCATAAGACTGAGGCGGAGGTGGAGGAGGCTGTGAGCCCGATCCAACGTGTCCATATCCAAAGATGTCACCATACTCCTCAAAGTAGCCCGCATTCATGTGATCGGTGAAAGTGCATCTAGGCACTTAAGTGTTTTGGTGATTTGTACGACAACGTGATGTGTAATCTAACTTGTTTTACTTGTTTGTTTAAGTATATGAGCAGGGGATTATTCTTATGGATATTCATGTCATATAATTGTTGATAAGAATATGCGCTCCATTGGTTTATATTGGTATAAATGCAAACAAGTGTATGTGATCCCATGTAACTAAAGTGGACAATGACAAGTAAATGGAAATAACAAATGAGACAAGAGGACTATGCTTATGGATAGGTCTCATTTAGAAGAAGCTTGTCAAATAACTTTGGGACAACTCAATTGAAGACATGGATTTCAATGTGGATTTCATGTGGATGCAAAGCAAAGCAAAACTTAAAGCGGCTAGATAGGATGAAAGGGATCAAACTAGATTGCTAGTGACGAGGTACTAAGCAAAGTGAAGGACAAGAGTCGTCTTGTGAGCATTCATTATTTAAAACAAAGTTATGAACACGTTTTCACTCATTGAGGGACTACCTAATACGGCTAGATAGCCGATTCGGGTTCCATGAAGAAGGAACAAGCTTCGTCGATGTTGATAGACCTATCAGATCGATTTCGAGCTCTAATCCACCGGATGATTAGTTCTAAAACGACCCATACAAAATCAACAAGTTTGAACCCGCGACACGTGGCAATCTAGATTGGTTCGAATTCAGCTATGTAAGGAAACGTGATCATGTCTTGCAATGAATCAAAACCGAACCTAACCAATCTAGACTGGGCAAAAAGAGTGTTATATGAATTAAACATAAAGTAAAACCCAAATAACACAAGGTAACTTAATGAATCATAAAGTAACTTAATGATGACGTCATGCGGTCGGCAATGCGATCTTTCTTACGTGCTTTTGCCGAATACGTGCCGAATGCATGGATTATTGATAGATAGCTCGCCCGTAGCTATATATCGATCAAGATTGGCTTTGCAAGCCGCAAATATGGAACTGTCTGGTACCGGCCAACACGTTCCAGTTTTTTTGTATCTAAACATTTTTTTCTTCCTTTGTCAGTTTAGTGCTTTCTTGAGAGTATGAAAGGCTGCATG
>OAMR01000470.1:1087392-1103851 GCA_900205405.1 Echinochloa crus-galli | reverse complement strand
GAGAGTGCTCGGTGGATCGTCTAGTTGCTTCACCCATACCTATTAAGATAGGATACCCTCTCTTTTGTTAGTTCATTACATTTAGAATCGTTGAGACTCGTGCGTAGTGTGTGATTTAGTTTGGTTTAAAAGTGTGGTAGAGATGTTTGCTTTTGTGCTAAGTGTGTGATTTGGATCTTTGTAATGATTGAACTTAATTGTGGAGTGATGACCACAATTGAGTAATTATTAAATAAATAAATATTAGTTAGTTTTGGGATATCTTGGTCTCTGATCTTAGCCCTTAACCATCACTTTATCCATATAATTGTACCCCTCATATAAATCATGTTATGCGACAATCTGTTCTCGCTGCTGCATGATATCATGGTACTGTCCGAATTGTTTCTGGAGCTTCAGAACTCCGTTTGACATAAATCCAGTTGAGTTGGATTAAGGACTTGATAACCTAGGTTATGGGAATTTTTCGTGATTTTTGGAGATTCTGGCAGAGAGATATAATGGTTTTATTGGAGTAACCAGAATCTGTCCCGTGGTCCTGACATAGCTGTCTTGTTTATTTTATACCTCGAGCCACAAAATTTCGGTTGAGGTGATTCAAGTTGGGTTAATTTCAGAATTTAATGTCCTACGTTAAGACAAAAGATCATGATTTTTGGATACACATAATGAGAGTTACAACTGTTTAATTAGGACGAACAGAATTTGTTTCAGAATTTGATTTGCCCGTCATTGGCAACTAGTTCTACACTAACTCTTATCTGTTCATGATGTGAGTTATATCTTTTTACCACCCTCTGAACCTCATGTTCTAACCACCAGATGGTAAACACCAGGTCTGGAAGTGGAGTGGATCAACCACCTGTGAATCGTCAAGGACGTGCCAACCCCAATCCAAATCCTCCGCCGAATCAAGAATCCGTAGCAATGGATCAGATCCTCGCCAACCAGACTCAGATTCTCCAGGGCATGGCTAATACCTTGGCAGCCATGCAAGCACAGAACAACAACAACAACAACAACAACAACAACAACAACAACAACAACAACAACAACAACAACAACAACAACAACAACAACAACAACAACAACAACAACAACAACAACAACAACAACAACAACAACAACAACAACAACAACAACAACAACAACAACAACAACAACAACAACAACAACAACAACAACAACAACAACAACAACAACAACAACAACAACAACAACAACAACAACAACAACAACAACAACAACAACAACAACAACAACAACAACAACAACAACAACAACAACAACAACAACAACAACAACAACAACAACAACAACAACAACAACAACAACAACAACAACAACAACAACAACAACAACAACAACAACAACAACAACAACAACAACAACAACAACAACAACAACAACAACAACAACAACAACAACAACAACAACAACAACAACAACAACAACAACAACAACAACAACAACAACAACAACAACAACAACAACAACAACAACAACAACAACAACAACAACAACAACAACAACAACAACAACAACAACAACAACAACAACAACAACAACAACAACAACAACAACAACAACAACAACAACAACAACAACAACAACAACAACAACAACAACAACAACAACAACAACAACAACAACAACAACAACAACAACAACAACAACAACAACAACAACAACAACAACAACAACAACAACAACAACAACAACAACAACAACAACAACAACAACAACAACAACAACAACAACAACAACAACAACAACAACAACAACAACAACAACAACAACAACAACAACAACAACAACAACAACAACAACAACAACAACAACAACAACAACAACAACAACAACAACAACAACAACAACAACAACAACAACAACAACAACAACAACAACAACAACAACAACAACAACAACAACAACAACAACAACAACAACAACAACAACAACAACAACAACAACAACAACAACAACAACAACAACAACAACAACAACAACAACAACAACAACAACAACAACAACAACAACAACAACAACAACAACAACAACAACAACAACAACAACAACAACAACAACAACAACAACAACAACAACAACAACAACAACAACAACAACAACAACAACAACAACAACAACAACAACAACAACAACAACAACAACAACAACAACAACAACAACAACAACAACAACAACAACAACAACAACAACAACAACAACAACAACAACAACAACAACAACAACAACAACAACAACAACAACAACAACAACAACAACAACAACAACAACAACAACAACAACAACAACAACAACAACAACAACAACAACAACAACAACAACAACAACAACAACAACAACAACAACAACAACAACAACAACAACAACAACAACAACAACAACAACAACAACAACAACAACAACAACAACAACAACAACAACAACAACAACAACAACAACAACAACAACAACAACAACAACAACAACAACAACAACAACAACAACAACAACAACAACAACAACAACAACAACAACAACAACAACAACAACAACAACAACAACAACAACAACAACAACAACAACAACAACAACAACAACAACAACAACAACAACAACAACAACAACAACAACAACAACAACAACAACAACAACAACAACAACAACAACAACAACAACAACAACAACAACAACAACAACAACAACAACAACAACAACAACAACAACAACAACAACAACAACAACAACAACAACAACAACAACAACAACAACAACAACAACAACAACAACAACAACAACAACAACAACAACAACAACAACAACAACAACAACAACAACAACAACAACAACAACAACAACAACAACAACAACAACAACAACAACAACAACAACAACAACAACAACAACAACAACAACAACAACAACAACAACAACAACAACAACAACAACAACAACAACAACAACAACAACAACAACAACAACAACAACAACAACAACAACAACAACAACAACAACAACAACAACAACAACAACAACAACAACAACAACAACAACAACAACAACAACAACAACAACAACAACAACAACAACAACAACAACAACAACAACAACAACAACAACAACAACAACAACAACAACAACAACAACAACAACAACAACAACAACAACAACAACAACAACAACAACAACAACAACAACAACAACAACAACAACAACAACAACAACAACAACAACAACAACAACAACAACAACAACAACAACAACAACAACAACAACAACAACAACAACAACAACAACAACAACAACAACAACAACAACAACAACAACAACAACAACAACAACAACAACAACAACAACAACAACAACAACAACAACAACAACAACAACAACAACAACAACAACAACAACAACAACAACAACAACAACAACAACAACAACAACAACAACAACAACAACAACAACAACAACAACAACAACAACAACAACAACAACAACAACAACAACAACAACAACAACAACAACAACAACAACAACAACAACAACAACAACAACAACAACAACAACAACAACAACAACAACAACAACAACAACAACAACAACAACAACAACAACAACAACAACAACAACAACAACAACAACAACAACAACAACAACAACAACAACAACAACAACAACAACAACAACAACAACAACAACAACAACAACAACAACAACAACAACAACAACAACAACAACAACAACAACAACAACAACAACAACAACAACAACAACAACAACAACAACAACAACAACAACAACAACAACAACAACAACAACAACAACAACAACAACAACAACAACAACAACAACAACAACAACAACAACAACAACAACAACAACAACAACAACAACAACAACAACAACAACAACAACAACAACAACAACAACAACAACAACAACAACAACAACAACAACAACAACAACAACAACAACAACAACAACAACAACAACAACAACAACAACAACAACAACAACAACAACAACAACAACAACAACAACAACAACAACAACAACAACAACAACAACAACAACAACAACAACAACAACAACAACAACAACAACAACAACAACAACAACAACAACAACAACAACAACAACAACAACAACAACAACAACAACAACAACAACAACAACAACAACAACAACAACAACAACAACAACAACAACAACAACAACAACAACAACAACAACAACAACAACAACAACAACAACAACAACAACAACAACAACAACAACAACAACAACAACAACAACAACAACAACAACAACAACAACAACAACAACAACAACAACAACAACAACAACAACAACAACAACAACAACAACAACAACAACAACAACAACAACAACAACAACAACAACAACAACAACAACAACAACAACAACAACAACAACAACAACAACAACAACAACAACAACAACAACAACAACAACAACAACAACAACAACAACAACAACAACAACAACAACAACAACAACAACAACAACAACAACAACAACAACAACAACAACAACAACAACAACAACAACAACAACAACAACAACAACAACAACAACAACAACAACAACAACAACAACAACAACAACAACAACAACAACAACAACAACAACAACAACAACAACAACAACAACAACAACAACAACAACAACAACAACAACAACAACAACAACAACAACAACAACAACAACAACAACAACAACAACAACAACAACAACAACAACAACAACAACAACAACAACAACAACAACAACAACAACAACAACAACAACAACAACAACAACAACAACAACAACAACAACAACAACAACAACAACAACAACAACAACAACAACAACAACAACAACAACAACAACAACAACAACAACAACAACAACAACAACAACAACAACAACAACAACAACAACAACAACAACAACAACAACAACAACAACAACAACAACAACAACAACAACAACAACAACAACAACAACAACAACAACAACAACAACAACAACAACAACAACAACAACAACAACAACAACAACAACAACAACAACAACAACAACAACAACAACAACAACAACAACAACAACAACAACAACAACAACAACAACAACAACAACAACAACAACAACAACAACAACAACAACAACAACAACAACAACAACAACAACAACAACAACAACAACAACAACAACAACAACAACAACAACAACAACAACAACAACAACAACAACAACAACAACAACAACAACAACAACAACAACAACAACAACAACAACAACAACAACAACAACAACAACAACAACAACAACAACAACAACAACAACAACAACAACAACAACAACAACAACAACAACAACAACAACAACAACAACAACAACAACAACAACAACAACAACAACAACAACAACAACAACAACAACAACAACAACAACAACAACAACAACAACAACAACAACAACAACAACAACAACAACAACAACAACAACAACAACAACAACAACAACAACAACAACAACAACAACAACAACAACAACAACAACAACAACAACAACAACAACAACAACAACAACAACAACAACAACAACAACAACAACAACAACAACAACAACAACAACAACAACAACAACAACAACAACAACAACAACAACAACAACAACAACAACAACAACAACAACAACAACAACAACAACAACAACAACAACAACAACAACAACAACAACAACAACAACAACAACAACAACAACAACAACAACAACAACAACAACAACAACAACAACAACAACAACAACAAC
Organism: Echinochloa crus-galli; assembly: GCA_900205405.1. Classification (NCBI taxonomy): domain Eukaryota; kingdom Viridiplantae; phylum Streptophyta; class Magnoliopsida; order Poales; family Poaceae; genus Echinochloa; species Echinochloa crus-galli. The sequence goes on along the minus strand of OAMR01000470.1, from coordinate 1,098,031 downwards.
AACAACAACAACAACAACAACAACAACAACAACAACAACAACAACAACAACAACAACAACAACAACAACAACAACAACAACAACAACAACAACAACAACAACAACAACAACAACAACAACAACAACAACAACAACAACAACAACAACAACAACAACAACAACAACAACAACAACAACAACAACAACAACAACAACAACAACAACAACAACAACAACAACAACAACAACAACAACAACAACAACAACAACAACAACAACAACAACAACAACAACAACAACAACAACAACAACAACAACAACAACAACAACAACAACAACAACAACAACAACAACAACAACAACAACAACAACAACAACAACAACAACAACAACAACAACAACAACAACAACAACAACAACAACAACAACAACAACAACAACAACAACAACAACAACAACAACAACAACAACAACAACAACAACAACAACAACAACAACAACAACAACAACAACAACAACAACAACAACAACAACAACAACAACAACAACAACAACAACAACAACAACAACAACAACAACAACAACAACAACAACAACAACAACAACAACAACAACAACAACAACAACAACAACAACAACAACAACAACAACAACAACAACAACAACAACAACAACAACAACAACAACAACAACAACAACAACAACAACAACAACAACAACAACAACAACAACAACAACAACAACAACAACAACAACAACAACAACAACAACAACAACAACAACAACAACAACAACAACAACAACAACAACAACAACAACAACAACAACAACAACAACAACAACAACAACAACAACAACAACAACAACAACAACAACAACAACAACAACAACAACAACAACAACAACAACAACAACAACAACAACAACAACAACAACAACAACAACAACAACAACAACAACAACAACAACAACAACAACAACAACAACAACAACAACAACAACAACAACAACAACAACAACAACAACAACAACAACAACAACAACAACAACAACAACAACAACAACAACAACAACAACAACAACAACAACAACAACAACAACAACAACAACAACAACAACAACAACAACAACAACAACAACAACAACAACAACAACAACAACAACAACAACAACAACAACAACAACAACAACAACAACAACAACAACAACAACAACAACAACAACAACAACAACAACAACAACAACAACAACAACAACAACAACAACAACAACAACAACAACAACAACAACAACAACAACAACAACAACAACAACAACAACAACAACAACAACAACAACAACAACAACAACAACAACAACAACAACAACAACAACAACAACAACAACAACAACAACAACAACAACAACAACAACAACAACAACAACAACAACAACAACAACAACAACAACAACAACAACAACAACAACAACAACAACAACAACAACAACAACAACAACAACAACAACAACAACAACAACAACAACAACAACAACAACAACAACAACAACAACAACAACAACAACAACAACAACAACAACAACAACAACAACAACAACAACAACAACAACAACAACAACAACAACAACAACAACAACAACAACAACAACAACAACAACAACAACAACAACAACAACAACAACAACAACAACAACAACAACAACAACAACAACAACAACAACAACAACAACAACAACAACAACAACAACAACAACAACAACAACAACAACAACAACAACAACAACAACAACAACAACAACAACAACAACAACAACAACAACAACAACAACAACAACAACAACAACAACAACAACAACAACAACAACAACAACAACAACAACAACAACAACAACAACAACAACAACAACAACAACAACAACAACAACAACAACAACAACAACAACAACAACAACAACAACAACAACAACAACAACAACAACAACAACAACAACAACAACAACAACAACAACAACAACAACAACAACAACAACAACAACAACAACAACAACAACAACAACAACAACAACAACAACAACAACAACAACAACAACAACAACAACAACAACAACAACAACAACAACAACAACAACAACAACAACAACAACAACAACAACAACAACAACAACAACAACAACAACAACAACAACAACAACAACAACAACAACAACAACAACAACAACAACAACAACAACAACAACAACAACAACAACAACAACAACAACAACAACAACAACAACAACAACAACAACAACAACAACAACAACAACAACAACAACAACAACAACAACAACAACAACAACAACAACAACAACAACAACAACAACAACAACAACAACAACAACAACAACAACAACAACAACAACAACAACAACAACAACAACAACAACAACAACAACAACAACAACAACAACAACAACAACAACAACAACAACAACAACAACAACAACAACAACAACAACAACAACAACAACAACAACAACAACAACAACAACAACAACAACAACAACAACAACAACAACAACAACAACAACAACAACAACAACAACAACAACAACAACAACAACAACAACAACAACAACAACAACAACAACAACAACAACAACAACAACAACAACAACAACAACAACAACAACAACAACAACAACAACAACAACAACAACAACAACAACAACAACAACAACAACAACAACAACAACAACAACAACAACAACAACAACAACAACAACAACAACAACAACAACAACAACAACAACAACAACAACAACAACAACAACAACAACAACAACAACAACAACAACAACAACAACAACAACAACAACAACAACAACAACAACAACAACAACAACAACAACAACAACAACAACAACAACAACAACAACAACAACAACAACAACAACAACAACAACAACAACAACAACAACAACAACAACAACAACAACAACAACAACAACAACAACAACAACAACAACAACAACAACAACAACAACAACAACAACAACAACAACAACAACAACAACAACAACAACAACAACAACAACAACAACAACAACAACAACAACAACAACAACAACAACAACAACAACAACAACAACAACAACAACAACAACAACAACAACAACAACAACAACAACAACAACAACAACAACAACAACAACAACAACAACAACAACAACAACAACAACAACAACAACAACAACAACAACAACAACAACAACAACAACAACAACAACAACAACAACAACAACAACAACAACAACAACAACAACAACAACAACAACAACAACAACAACAACAACAACAACAACAACAACAACAACAACAACAACAACAACAACAACAACAACAACAACAACAACAACAACAACAACAACAACAACAACAACAACAACAACAACAACAACAACAACAACAACAACAACAACAACAACAACAACAACAACAACAACAACAACAACAACAACAACAACAACAACAACAACAACAACAACAACAACAACAACAACAACAACAACAACAACAACAACAACAACAACAACAACAACAACAACAACAACAACAACAACAACAACAACAACAACAACAACAACAACAACAACAACAACAACAACAACAACAACAACAACAACAACAACAACAACAACAACAACAACAACAACAACAACAACAACAACAACAACAACAACAACAACAACAACAACAACAACAACAACAACAACAACAACAACAACAACAACAACAACAACAACAACAACAACAACAACAACAACAACAACAACAACAACAACAACAACAACAACAACAACAACAACAACAACAACAACAACAACAACAACAACAACAACAACAACAACAACAACAACAACAACAACAACAACAACAACAACAACAACAACAACAACAACAACAACAACAACAACAACAACAACAACAACAACAACAACAACAACAACAACAACAACAACAACAACAACAACAACAACAACAACAACAACAACAACAACAACAACAACAACAACAACAACAACAACAACAACAACAACAACAACAACAACAACAACAACAACAACAACAACAACAACAACAACAACAACAACAACAACAACAACAACAACAACAACAACAACAACAACAACAACAACAACAACAACAACAACAACAACAACAACAACAACAACAACAACAACAACAACAACAACAACAACAACAACAACAACAACAACAACAACAACAACAACAACAACAACAACAACAACAACAACAACAACAACAACAACAACAACAACAACAACAACAACAACAACAACAACAACAACAACAACAACAACAACAACAACAACAACAACAACAACAACAACAACAACAACAACAACAACAACAACAACAACAACAACAACAACAACAACAACAACAACAACAACAACAACAACAACAACAACAACAACAACAACAACAACAACAACAACAACAACAACAACAACAACAACAACAACAACAACAACAACAACAACAACAACAACAACAACAACAACAACAACAACAACAACAACAACAACAACAACAACAACAACAACAACAACAACAACAACAACAACAACAACAACAACAACAACAACAACAACAACAACAACAACAACAACAACAACAACAACAACAACAACAACAACAACAACAACAACAACAACAACAACAACAACAACAACAACAACAACAACAACAACAACAACAACAACAACAACAACAACAACAACAACAACAACAACAACAACAACAACAACAACAACAACAACAACAACAACAACAACAACAACAACAACAACAACAACAACAACAACAACAACAACAACAACAACAACAACAACAACAACAACAACAACAACAACAACAACAACAACAACAACAACAACAACAACAACAACAACAACAACAACAACAACAACAACAACAACAACAACAACAACAACAACAACAACAACAACAACAACAACAACAACAACAACAACAACAACAACAACAACAACAACAACAACAACAACAACAACAACAACAACAACAACAACAACAACAACAACAACAACAACAACAACAACAACAACAACAACAACAACAACAACAACAACAACAACAACAACAACAACAACAACAACAACAACAACAACAACAACAACAACAACAACAACAACAACAACAACAACAACAACAACAACAACAACAACAACAACAACAACAACAACAACAACAACAACAACAACAACAACAACAACAACAACAACAACAACAACAACAACAACAACAACAACAACAACAACAACAACAACAACAACAACAACAACAACAACAACAACAACAACAACAACAACAACAACAACAACAACAACAACAACAACAACAACAACAACAACAACAACAACAACAACAACAACAACAACAACAACAACAACAACAACAACAACAACAACAACAACAACAACAACAACAACAACAACAACAACAACAACAACAACAACAACAACAACAACAACAACAACAACAACAACAACAACAACAACAACAACAACAACAACAACAACAACAACAACAACAACAACAACAACAACAACAACAACAACAACAACAACAACAACAACAACAACAACAACAACAACAACAACAACAACAACAACAACAACAACAACAACAACAACAACAACAACAACAACAACAACAACAACAACAACAACAACAACAACAACAACAACAACAACAACAACAACAACAACAACAACAACAACAACAACAACAACAACAACAACAACAACAACAACAACAACAACAACAACAACAACAACAACAACAACAACAACAACAACAACAACAACAACAACAACAACAACAACAACAACAACAACAACAACAACAACAACAACAACAACAACAACAACAACAACAACAACAACAACAACAACAACAACAACAACAACAACAACAACAACAACAACAACAACAACAACAACAACAACAACAACAACAACAACAACAACAACAACAACAACAACAACAACAACAACAACAACAACAACAACAACAACAACAACAACAACAACAACAACAACAACAACAACAACAACAACAACAACAACAACAACAACAACAACAACAACAACAACAACAACAACAACAACAACAACAACAACAACAACAACAACAACAACAACAACAACAACAACAACAACAACAACAACAACAACAACAACAACAACAACAACAACAACAACAACAACAACAACAACAACAACAACAACAACAACAACAACAACAACAACAACAACAACAACAACAACAACAACAACAACAACAACAACAACAACAACAACAACAACAACAACAACAACAACAACAACAACAACAACAACAACAACAACAACAACAACAACAACAACAACAACAACAACAACAACAACAACAACAACAACAACAACAACAACAACAACAACAACAACAACAACAACAACAACAACAACAACAACAACAACAACAACAACAACAACAACAACAACAACAACAACAACAACAACAACAACAACAACAACAACAACAACAACAACAACAACAACAACAACAACAACAACAACAACAACAACAACAACAACAACAACAACAACAACAACAACAACAACAACAACAACAACAACAACAACAACAACAACAACAACAACAACAACAACAACAACAACAACAACAACAACAACAACAACAACAACAACAACAACAACAACAACAACAACAACAACAACAACAACAACAACAACAACAACAACAACAACAACAACAACAACAACAACAACAACAACAACAACAACAACAACAACAACAACAACAACAACAACAACAACAACAACAACAACAACAACAACAACAACAACAACAACAACAACAACAACAACAACAACAACAACAACAACAACAACAACAACAACAACAACAACAACAACAACAACAACAACAACAACAACAACAACAACAACAACAACAACAACAACAACAACAACAACAACAACAACAACAACAACAACAACAACAACAACAACAACAACAACAACAACAACAACAACAACAACAACAACAACAACAACAACAACAACAACAACAACAACAACAACAACAACAACAACAACAACAACAACAACAACAACAACAACAACAACAACAACAACAACAACAACAACAACAACAACAACAACAACAACAACAACAACAACAACAACAACAACAACAACAACAACAACAACAACAACAACAACAACAACAACAACAACAACAACAACAACAACAACAACAACAACAACAACAACAACAACAACAACAACAACAACAACAACAACAACAACAACAACAACAACAACAACAACAACAACAACAACAACAACAACAACAACAACAACAACAACAACAACAACAACAACAACAACAACAACAACAACAACAACAACAACAACAACAACAACAACAACAACAACAACAACAACAACAACAACAACAACAACAACAACAACAACAACAACAACAACAACAACAACAACAACAACAACAACAACAACAACAACAACAACAACAACAACAACAACAACAACAACAACAACAACAACAACAACAACAACAACAACAACAACAACAACAACAACAACAACAACAACAACAACAACAACAACAACAACAACAACAACAACAACAACAACAACAACAACAACAACAACAACAACAACAACAACAACAACAACAACAACAACAACAACAACAACAACAACAACAACAACAACAACAACAACAACAACAACAACAACAACAACAACAACAACAACAACAACAACAACAACAACAACAACAACAACAACAACAACAACAACAACAACAACAACAACAACAACAACAACAACAACAACAACAACAACAACAACAACAACAACAACAACAACAACAACAACAACAACAACAACAACAACAACAACAACAACAACAACAACAACAACAACAACAACAACAACAACAACAACAACAACAACAACAACAACAACAACAACAACAACAACAACAACAACAACAACAACAACAACAACAACAACAACAACAACAACAACAACAACAACAACAACAACAACAACAACAACAACAACAACAACAACAACAACAACAACAACAACAACAACAACAACAACAACAACAACAACAACAACAACAACAACAACAACAACAACAACAACAACAACAACAACAACAACAACAACAACAACAACAACAACAACAACAACAACAACAACAACAACAACAACAACAACAACAACAACAACAACAACAACAACAACAACAACAACAACAACAACAACAACAACAACAACAACAACAACAACAACAACAACAACAACAACAACAACAACAACAACAACAACAACAACAACAACAACAACAACAACAACAACAACAACAACAACAACAACAACAACAACAACAACAACAACAACAACAACAACAACAACAACAACAACAACAACAACAACAACAACAACAACAACAACAACAACAACAACAACAACAACAACAACAACAACAACAACAACAACAACAACAACAACAACAACAACAACAACAACAACAACAACAACAACAACAACAACAACAACAACAACAACAACAACAACAACAACAACAACAACAACAACAACAACAACAACAACAACAACAACAACAACAACAACAACAACAACAACAACAACAACAACAACAACAACAACAACAACAACAACAACAACAACAACAACAACAACAACAACAACAACAACAACAACAACAACAACAACAACAACAACAACAACAACAACAACAACAACAACAACAACAACAACAACAACAACAACAACAACAACAACAACAACAACAACAACAACAACAACAACAACAACAACAACAACAACAACAACAACAACAACAACAACAACAACAACAACAACAACAACAACAACAACAACAACAACAACAACAACAACAACAACAACAACAACAACAACAACAACAACAACAACAACAACAACAACAACAACAACAACAACAACAACAACAACAACAACAACAACAACAACAACAACAACAACAACAACAACAACAACAACAACAACAACAACAACAACAACAACAACAACAACAACAACAACAACAACAACAACAACAACAACAACAACAACAACAACAACAACAACAACAACAACAACAACAACAACAACAACAACAACAACAACAACAACAACAACAACAACAACAACAACAACAACAACAACAACAACAACAACAACAACAACAACAACAACAACAACAACAACAACAACAACAACAACAACAACAACAACAACAACAACAACAACAACAACAACAACAACAACAACAACAACAACAACAACAACAACAACAACAACAACAACAACAACAACAACAACAACAACAACAACAACAACAACAACAACAACAACAACAACAACAACAACAACAACAACAACAACAACAACAACAACAACAACAACAACAACAACAACAACAACAACAACAACAACAACAACAACAACAACAACAACAACAACAACAACAACAACAACAACAACAACAACAACAACAACAACAACAACAACAACAACAACAACAACAACAACAACAACAACAACAACAACAACAACAACAACAACAACAACAACAACAACAACAACAACAACAACAACAACAACAACAACAACAACAACAACAACAACAACAACAACAACAACAACAACAACAACAACAACAACAACAACAACAACAACAACAACAACAACAACAACAACAACAACAACAACACAAGGTGGGTGCTGCACCCACATGGGGGTGGGCTGGCCACCAGACCTGGTTCGGGCGAACCAGGCCCTTCGGCCGAACGGCCAAGGGTGCCCCCCTCTCGGCCTATAAAACCTGGGGTGCTTGCTTGCTCTCTCTCACGCACTCCCATTTTAAAAATTTTCTGCTAGGAAGCTCTCTCTCCCTCTCAAGATTCTTTGCTCTAGTGCTTGCTCAAGTTCTCCCCAAGTTCTTGCTCAAGTTTTGGTTCACTTGCATCACTAGAAAATCCCAAAAATATTTTGCTTTTGTTGTGATCTTTGTGCTGAATTTCTGGACGATTTTGTGGTGGTCACCGACACCCACAAGAACGACTAACCTTTTGTGGTGGTTTTCATCCCCGCAAGAATGACTAACTACCTTGAACGACTGACTTGATTTTCTTGTGCTAACCACCTATATTCAGTCCTTCGGGTAGTTGTTGTTGCACTAACCTTTTGCAGGAATCATGTCGAAGTTCTTCACGTCGCTCCGTCGTTCCGCCCGGCTAGGCCGACGATAGGACGATGCTGGGAGCTCCCCAGCTCCGTCCCGAGGCTCGAGCCGGATGGACACGGACGAGCACGGAGAAGCCGGCTTGGGATGGGGCCATGCCACGCCCCCAGCCAGGCAGCTCCTGAGCGAGAGTGACATCAACCTCAGGACAGAACGGGAGCAGAACACCTTCAACGAGCTTCGGCTGAAGGAGTTCGAACCTGTCTCTTATACACATCTAGATGTGTATAAGAGACAGATCAT
>OAMR01000470.1:996454-1063611 GCA_900205405.1 Echinochloa crus-galli | reverse complement strand
GTGTGTAGGATCTACAGAACCCGTTGACATGGATGTGATCCTCTACGACACCTTGACTTTGTCGTATCTGATTCAAGCATCGACGACATGGGCACTTGATTTCCTCATCTGCACTAAATTGACTTCTGACAAATCCCATGAATTGTTCAACACCTTCCACATAGGGACCACTAAATGGCAAACTATTATAAATCCAACTTCTATCCATCGTGTCCTGTCAAATGTAGGGGCAAATGTTGGCACTGACAAATCGAAATGCAAAGAAAGGGGAAGAACTATATGCAGCCTCAGCTAACCTTGCTTATCAGGATGTCAAGATTGGGCCTCAAGCCATGGCGTCAAGATTTGGCCTCAAGCCAGTCAGGCGCTGCAGATCTGCAGAGGTGGCGTGCGCTGCCGGCGAGGCTGCTCAGGTGGCGTGTGCAGGTCTGCAGAGGTGGCTGAGATGCGGCCGAGCAGTGGGGTCGCCGGCGAAGCTGCAGGTGGGGTTCCCGGTGAGGCTAGCTCAAAGTGGTCGAGCTCCCATGGTCGAGACGTAGCGGGCCACACCGCCGAGGCTCTGCTGTGGACTCTGCTTGTTAACCATAGCAGGCTTATCTCTAACGTGAATGCCATGTGGGTCCAACGTTAGGATGACATGTGGGCCCTAAGGCTATTTAGCCACTCTTTCATTTGAAACTAGATTATGAAACTCGAAATCATTTCAGATGCAAATAGTGTCAGAAACAAAGTTGTACAACTCATCGATATCTACAACTTTAATATTGGCCATTTTTTCATATGACTTTTTTTGGACAGTTCAAATTTGAATTTAAAAATGTTAAAACATGAAATAAAAGTTTGGGGTACTATGTAATTTCAAATGAAAAACTCATGAATACAATTGTTGTACAACTCGTCGAGATCTACAACTTTTATTTTGGTCATTAGTTCATTTGACAAAGACATGGTAAGAGTATTCACAAATTTTATCTTGGGAGCTTATGGTTTCATAAATGGTAAGAGAGATTCATGTGAGATCAAGGTAAAATTTGTGAACACTTTTACCATCACTTTGTCAAATGAACTAATGACCAAAATAAAAGTTGTAGATCTCGACGAGTTATACAATATTTGTATTCATGAGTTTTTCATTTGAAATTACATAGTACCCCAAACTTTTATTTGAAGTTTTAACATTTTTAAATTCAAAATTTGAACTGTCCAAACAAGGTCACATGAAAAAATGGCCAATATCAAAGTTGTAGATCTTGACAAGTTGTACAACTTTGTTCCTGACAATATTTACATCTGAAATCGTATATTGTCCCAAAAAACTATTTGAATTCCTACTTCTACTAATACTATCACCGACATGGTGGACCCACCACGAAACAGACCAAAAATTGGCACCTGCATCTCCCGCACTCCCGCACTTTGCCTGTCACCGACACATGGGACCGACCGCGCGCTAGACCAAAATTGGCACTGCTCCTCCCGCTCTCCCGCGCCGATTCCCTCACCGACACATGGGACCCACCACGCCTCCCGCTCTAGAAGGGAAAATTTCCCTCACGTCCGTGCCCTGCCTTATCTAAATGCCCGGTCGGCCAAAGGGGAAAAAATCCCCATAGCTCCCATGGCCTCCTCCTCCCTCCAGTCAACCCTACCACCGCAACTCGCCTCACCATAGATCCGCCGCTCGTCGTCGAGCCTAGCACTACCAGCCTCCAGGCTCTAGAAGCCCAACCGAACTTGCCGCCGTCGACCACGGTCAGTAGGGACAATCACCATGGCCTCCTCTTCCGTCGCCTCACCATAGATCTGCCACCCACCGTTGACCCTAGCCTACCATCACCTCGGATCCCCTCGCCAGAACAGCCCACTGTCAACCCCTGCCACCCAAGGTCACTAACCCCCGCACCGGTGACAGCCAGGGTTTCGCGGCCTTCTCCGAAGTTCATCAGATCCAACAACAACTGAAGTAAGTCAAACTTCTCGGTTCAAATCCACCTTCTCTCTTGCAGTACGGGATGTCTTTCTTTTTGAACTTCATTGTTACTGAAACTGAATCGAGTTCCATTTCTTTCTGCATTCCCTCGTAGTAGTATTAAAAGAAATGCCTAAGGCCAAGTATGAGCAGGACAGGGATGCGAACGTACAGAGGATTCAAGATGTTTTTGCGTCCTTGGGTATTCCTGTTTTAGCTCGCACCGTTAATTCTGTGTTATCAAAAGTGGAAGCGCGCAAAGGAAAGCCATTAGACTTGGAAAAACCAAAATCTGACAATGACTATGATCCAAACTCTGACCTTGGTAACCGCTCTGACAGTGATGATGATCATGATTGTGATGAAGACCTCAATGCTGAGGTGAGATGTATTAGTAGGTCACTTAACAAGTTAACCTGTCTCTATATTTATTCTAGGGAACCCTTTATTTTATACCTACATAATTCACAATTATTTTAATTACTTGTTGAACTGCTGCCACACATGTACAATTGCGGAATAGCAGCTATCTCGTACAGAACTCATCTCAGTCTAATATCACATCCATACAACGATAAACGGTTCATTACATGACATATATAAAAACATAGCCTCTGGTACAAGCCCTCTGGGCTAAATCGACAATAAGAAACATCTGCGCAGCGGTAGCTAGAACATCAGGGTCCACTCCCCACAGGAGTCGCACTTGGCTACATACTCTGCTGCGTCCTCTCTCATCTTCTTCCACCAGAACTTATCCTTCAAATCCTGATACATCTTGGTACATCTTGGGTGTATCGAGTACTTGGACTCGTGAGCTTCTGAGAGAATTGTTCTCCTGATTTCCTCGTCCTGTGATCTAGGGTATAGAAATAATCAAGGTTTAAGCCAGGGTTTTCTTATGCAAGCAACAGCAATATCCCAATTTTATCTCACCACCAACACCTTCTCTCACACACACACATCCACTCCCAAAACCACCCGTCAGCCTCACATTTTCCCATCGGGCTCGTCCTGCCACGGCAGGTTCCCTCCGGTTTGTTCTCAGATAACCGTGGACACGGCTATACGTATAGTTTACACTCTGCAGAGGTGGCACTCCAGGAATCCATCCGGGCTGCAAGGGTAGTCCGCAACCAACCTGAGACACAGCCCACAGCAAAGACCCTAAATAGTAACAGCGCCAATCCTGTCTCCCTGGGCTCGGGAAACATCTGATCTAACATCTGCCCTAGGGATGTGAAACCTTCCCACCGGGGCCAGTCGGGGGCCGTGGTAAATCAGGGAGAGTACGCCGCAACGAGTCCCCCTTACACATATCAAGCTCGATTCTCCTACAGTCTCGGCGCCGCACTAGAGTAGGCTTGCTGGAACCCTCCCCATACTGGGTAGATGGTGAGCACGGTAAATCCCAAGTCCAAAGTGGGGGCACGACTCGGTCCTTAATTATCGGTAAAGCGAGTATCTGCGTCACAAGCGATTCGCCGCAACGGTCCGCAATCGGCACCCATAACAGGTATTGCCGCCCAAACTCCTCAAGTACCCCCTCGGGTACCAATCCCCAAGAAACCATGTACCCGCAACAAGTACCCCATAGGGACTGCCGAGTGCAGTCCCCCAGCACCTCGATCAAACGATCGAGTTGTTCTTACTCGCTTACACCGCCAAGCTGCACTACTGCTCCCAAACCACCCACAACTCACGCCAAGAGATTCAATCACATCCATCCCAACACATGCATAGCATAGCGTATATATATATAAAGTGAGTAGTAGGTAGCAAGGTAACAGGATGTTATCAAAGGCAGTGCAGGTTTATCATGCGAGTAAAGTAAAGCGCTAGCATACTAGTTGCATGTCTAATATGTATTCAGAGAATGGTCGGGCGTGAACCTGGGCAAAGGTCTTCGTCCTCGTCAAAGCAGTTGTCGTAGTGGTCCGGCTCCTCCTGACTCTCCGGAGCTCCTAGGGTTGCGTAAAAAAATAAAATAAGGCACGACTACTAGCAAAGAAACACTAAGACAGCGACGAAAGAAGACCCAAATAACACCAAACTCTATCCTAACGCGTAGATCATATTTTTAGAAAAATATAGAAACTGGTTTCATATTTTTCTGAGCTACGGTTGATTTATTATTAATTTTTGAAGTTTAAATCATTTTCTGAAAATATTAAATAATTTCCGAAAAAGAAAACAGACAGAAATTAGCCTGCTGACGTCAGCGTTGACCGGTCAACGGTCAACGGTCAACGGTCAGCGGGTCAACTCTGGTCAGTGGGTCCCATGTGTCAGTGACTCACAGAGTATGACAAGTGGACCCCAATCGTCAGTGCGGTTAAAAGAAAACGAAAAAGGATTAAACGATGGCTGGGCTGAAACTGGGCCGAAAGTGACTGGGCCGGAAGAGTTCAAGGGTGCAATCCAGACTTAAACGCGAACTTTAGGCCCACGAAGGGGGCGCTGCTGGTGCTGCCCTGGTGGACCAAGTCCACCGTGAACCGTGAGAGGGGTGCATGTGAACCGGGTGCACGGGATCAAATTGTGGCCGACTCGGGATTTTCTGTGGGCGGCTGTGTGGCGACTTGGTGTGCTCTTTCATGTGGAGTGGCCACGGCGCGACGCGAACGTGTGCGTGGCGCGCTCTGGAGCACGCCGGCGGCGTCGGTCGGCGGCGGTTCTCACCGGATATGGCTCGGCTGGGCTCAAGATCGGCCGGGATAGCTTGGCTAGGTTTCGAGGGTTCGATTTGGTAGGTTAAAGGCGAACGATTGGGTGGCTAGGGGTGCCTCCGACGCGAGCAGTGGCGGTGCGGCCATGGACGCCGGCGAGCTACGACGGCGACACGGGGTTCAAGTACACCTATCACATCAAATCATATCAAATCTCTCTCCTCGTGCATGGAGCTCTAAATGTAGGTAAATAAAAAAACTAATTACATAGTTTTGATGTACACGACGAGACGAATCTTTTGAGCCTAGTTAGGTCATGATAGGACAATGTTTACCACAAACAAACGAAAAGTGCTACAGTGTCCGATGTGACTTTTCTACCAACTTTTCACCCCTCTTTTCATCAACTAAACACAGTGTCAACTTAGGCCTTGTTTAGATGCATATTTAGGGGTGGGGATTCGGGGTTTGAGGTCACTTCGCCATAAATGCACCACTGTAGCATTTCGTTTGTATTTGTAAAAAATTATCCAAAAATTGATTAATTAGGCTCAAAATATTCGTCTCGCCGAGTACAACAAAACTGTGCAATTAGTTTTTGATTTCATCTGCATTTAATACTCCATGCATGCTATGACATTTTGATGTGATGGGAATCTTCTTTTTGCATAGTGAACTTTGGGGGTAGAATTTGGGATGACTTAGGGTCGCATAATAATAAGGTTGAAACTTGAAAGCGGTAAAGAACAGACAAAAACACCTTAATGTTATATGTTGAAGCAGAATAGAAAACCTCGCCAAAAGTTAACCAAGTCAAAGTGATTTATTTTTGACAAATTTGACACTCAGGATCACTTCTTTGAAAGGACTCCATGGATTTTTACATGGAGCACGTACTACTCTGTTTCAAATTACTATTCGTTGTTGACTTTTTCGTTTAATGTTTGACATTCGTCTTATTCAAAAAAATTCACAAATATTGTTTATTTTATATATGATTTGATTTATCATCGTATATACTTCAAGTATAACTTATTGGTTTATATATTTGGACAAAATTTTTGAATAAGACGAATGATCAAAGATCATGAAAAAAATCAACAACGAATAATAATTCAGAACGGGGAGGTAGTAATTTACAAAGTGACGAAATCATGCATGCCTCATCGAGCGTTTTGGAATGGCTGTCAATTGGTTCCGCTGGACGACAAGAGTCAACATGACTGTGTGTGATGAGTTACATGTAAGACCTGCTTGCTCTGCTGTCGCGGTAGAATCCGATGACCTTGTGCAGAAACTTGCTTGCTTATGCTGAGCTCAAGGTGGCCCACCGATATGAAGCTTTGGCACGCACGCATCATGGAAAAAGTGATATAGACCGACATCAGCTCATAAAAAGTGATCGAAAGGTAGCCGTGCAATACAGTATGTGTATATTAGCAGAGCAAAGAAAATGTTATATTTCTTCGAGCAAACAAAGATCGAAAGTACACGGAAGATCAACTACTCCTTTCCGTTCATTATTTTCTCGAGATCCCTCTCCGTTCCTTCATTTTATCAGGATGAAAATGTTTAAATTAGTAATATTCTCTGCAAGCCATAATGACACACTTAATTCTTTGAGTTGGAAATATCTCTAAGCATTAACTATATGTATTGTCATGGAATTAATTAGCTTCTGATAGAAGACCGATCACAGTAACAAAAAAAGAACAGGGTTAGACTAATCTTAGTGTGCAGTTAACTAGACTAGATAACCGAGTCACATGACTTTTATGAGAATAAAACACATCTCATATGCATGCTATGAAACTTTTTGTTTTCTTTTCTCTACCAGATCAGTAAATTTAATGTCATAAAACTCTCTTGAAACCTTCAATAAAACTAGCCTTAGCGCGAATCTTCAATGAAAAATGGATGCACTACACATTCTGAATTAGTTTTTTTGGACGCGATGCCATGGCTCTTAGGTTTTGTCGTGTCTCATGTGACAAGACAGGAGAATTCTATTCTTCGTATACTCGCATGCCTAACTTTATTATTTGAGTAACCAAAACATTTTCTTACTCAAATAAAATCTTCGTTACATCTTTTGTGGGGCTATGTCCTCAGATCCACCAATGAACATTGTTCGGCTACTAAACTTTTCAACAATTTTCATCGTGCACGGCGTCTCGATGCAACTCCTCGTGCCCCGGTCAAGTGTCCTTCCCTATTAACACCATTTCTTTGCCTAACTTTATTTTTTAGTATCTAATAAATCTTTCTTATCACTCAAATAAAGTTTTTCACTATATCCCTTTATGGGACCCATGTATGTAGATACAACAATTAACATTGTTGGACTACCCATTTTTTCAACAATTTTCCTTATACACGTTATTTATGCCATCGCGATGCAACTCCTCGTGAACTGATCACGTGTCCTTCAATTACCTACTAACACCATTCCCTCGTCTAATTGTTTGACTATCTCCCTCTTAGCTGGATCTAGAGCTATTTGTCGTGCTTGCCTACCCACACATTCGTCAAAGCAGCAACCACTCTTGTAGCACACTCGCATGGGGCAACCAGAATGCATGTCTGGTTCGCCCATCTTGCTTGCTTGCCATCATGATTATGCTGTCCTACGTGAAGATAAAACAAATAAACTCAACTAGAGCTTCTTTTCACTCAAATAAAAATCTTCACCACATCCCTTTTTCTGGGGCCATGTTTGTAGATCTGCCCAATTAACATTCCTCGGCCGACAGCCTTTTCAACAGCTTTTCTTATACACGTCGATTATGCTATCGCAATGAAATACTAACACCATTTCCTCGCCTAACCGTTCGCATTGTCCACCTCTTAGTTGGATATATAGCTTATTGTCGTTGCTTGCTTGCCCACACATTCGTCACGTAGCAACCACTCTTATAGCGGCATGGGGCAACCATAATGCCCGCATGTCAGGTTCATCGCCAAAACCACTTCACCTCGCCCTTACTCGCCATCATGATTAGGCTCATACATATTGTTATGCTTTCCTATGTTAAGATAAAACAAATAAACTCAAATAAAACTTTTTTTTAGTCAAATAAAAATCTTCGCTACATCCGTTTGTAGGGCCATGTCTATAGATCCACCGGTCAACACTGTTCGACTACTATCCCTTTCAACATCTTTCTTTATACATGTTGATCGCACCATCATGATGCAACTTCTCGTGATCCAGTCGTCCGTCCTTCCATACCAACACAATTCCCTCACCTAACCATTTGCATTGTCCCCTCTTAGCTGGATTAGAGCTTGTCGTCATGCTTGCCTGCCCGCACATTCATCACGTAGAAGTCACTTTTATAGCATGCTCTTACGCGTGGGGCAATTAGGATGCGTGCTTGGTTCATCGCCAAAACCACCTCACCTCGCCTCTGGCTTGCCATCATGATTAGGCTCCCATACATTGTTAGGCTTTCAAAGATAAAACAAATTAACTCAAATAAATATTTTTCCACTTAACATTAAAATCTTCAATACATGTCTTTGTGAGGCCCATGTTAGTAGATCCACCGATCAACACCGCTCAGCCACGAGCATTTCCCACAATTTTCCTTGTACATGTTGTTCGCGTCGTTGCAGTACAAGTCTTCGTGACCCGGTCATGTGTCTTTCCCTACTAATACCCTTCTCTCGTCTAACTGCTCGCATCGTTTCCTCTTAGCCGGATCCGGAGCTTGTTGTGGGCTGGAGCCCCCCTAAGCCTCCTACATTTTCTAACCATAGGTGAAGAGGAAGAAGAAGGAAAGGAGGAGGAAGAAAAAAAAAAGAAGAGGAGGGAGAAGAAGAAGCAACTCAACCCCTCAACTTTAAATTTGTGGCTTCACCACTTAACGTACTTACCTGCCCACATATTCGTCACGCAACAACCATTCTTTTTTTTCGAAACATCACAGCAACCATTCTTATAACACGCTCTCACACGTGGGGCAACCATAACGCGTGCCTGGTTCGTCGCCAAAACCACCTCATCTCATCGCGCCGGCTCCCCATCAAGATTAGTTACTCGTACTACCTTGTTAGGCTCTCATTCTTGGCCACATTTGACCCACGGCCATCGCAAAAAGGCTCCACTAACCTGCCCGTTATACCGACGAAAAAGAACTTTGACTGTTATAGCAAGATTTCTTTCCACGTCTGGTCAAACCCCACACCGAGTATGAACTTTCAACCATGCCCCAAAAAACATGTGGTACATCACAAAACGAGTATAAAACCCCGTTCAATCCGGGCCGTTCCGCCCTTGTCCCGGAAGTAGTAGTAGCAGCCTCGCAGTGCCACAGCAGCCCACAGCGTTGGCCACGGCGACGCCGGCAGCGGCACAGGCACACCCCTTCCTTTCTGACTTCTTTTCTCGCATCCCCCCGGCACACACAAGAATAAACTAACAGCCCAAACAAACCGCAGAGAAAAAAAAAATCCAGCCTCCTAATCATCCCTCCCCCACCGCGCCAGACACCCGCACCCCTCACTTCCACGCGGGCCCCAATCACTCCTGGCCCCACGCGTCAGTGAATGGAGTCTGGAAACCGGGCGCGTCGGCCGCCGCCGCTCTTAATCAAATCCAATGGAATTCTGACGTCCGCAAGAACAAAGTCGCACAGCGTTTTCTCCCCCTCATCTCTCTCCGCTCTCTCTCTCTCTCTCTCTCTCTCTCTCTCTCCCCTTCGCCTTCGGCCTTGGCCTTCTTCTCCCCAGACACAGAGAGAGGGAGAGCACAAGCCAAAACCAAATCCCATCCGCGAGATAACAAACCGGGCCAACGGATTTTTTTGGCCGTGGCGGCGGCGTGGTGTGGTGCGGTGCGGCGCCGGAATCCCCCCGTTGCCGCGACGCCGAGGCTAAACCCTAGCACCCGGTGACGGGCGCCCGGTGAAGGCGGCGCCGCTCGCTGCTGCTCCCTCGGCCAGTGCGGGCGCTCGGCCGCAGCCGCGCGATTCGGCGCCGAGGCGAGCTCCGGATCGCCGGATTCGAGCTCCGCTGCGAGGCGGGTGACGGCCTAGCTGAGCCCTCGTCGTGGAGGTAAGCGTGTGTGTGTGTGTGGAGTTGCTGTGGAGGGCTGTGGCGCGTCTCGTCCGAGTGGCGGGCGGGATGGATGGGCGCCGCCTGATTGCGCTCGGTCGGGTGTCAATTCGCGGCTCCGTGGGTGCTCGTGGGCTCGCGCTGGCTGTAATTTGGTTGATTTCTCGTGCTCCGGGGGGTGGGAGTTCTCGGGCGGATTTGGTGCGCTCGGCGTCTCTGCTCCGTCGCGGGTGGATTTGGGGAGGGGAAGTTCCATTTCGCTGCTTGCTGCGTCGTTCGTGCTGGCTCGCAGTTGCTGGTCGCTTTGGTTTCGGGCGGGTTCGGGATGGCGCTCCTCTCCTGCAGATTTGCGCGGGGGGTAATGGGGGCAGATCCCACCACGCTCGCGTCGCTAACTCGCGGTCTCCGGTTGTTCGCAGGGGGTGATGCTCGACGGTTCCCGCTCGGTTCCCGCGGATCTCGCGGGGTGAGGGCGGCGATGGCGAGGTGAGCAGCAGCCACGCCGCGCGCGATCTCGGAGCGGTTGGTGGAGGAGGGTGTGTGTCGTCAGGATGATGCCTTCGGGCCCGCCAAACCCGATGGGGCCCGGGCAGCCGGTGGGCAGCGGCGCGGCGGCGTCGCTGCTCCGGACGAGCTCCAGCTTGCTCAGCGGCGGTGGCGGCGGGCAGCCGGGGATGGGCGGAGGCGGCGGCGGGATGCTCTCCGCGCAGTCGCCCTTCTCGTCCCTTGTCTCGCAGCGCACGCAGTTCGGCGGCAATGGGCTGCTGGGGGGCGCCGCGAACATGTCATCCTTGCTGAACCGGCAGTCGTTTGGGAATGGGGGCCATATGCAGGGTCCGGGGTCAATGCAGGGTGGTGGGATGCCGATGAGCATGCTCCAGCAGAGAGGTGGGGGGCTGGATGGTGGAGGCGATTTCATTGGCGCGGGAGGGTCGGATCCTCTATCGTTCGCGTCCTCCTCACATGTTGGTTTGGGCAATCAGATGGGCTCAGAAAACATGCAGTCGACTTCGCAGCAGCAGCAGCAGCAGCAGCCGATGGATATTGTGCAGGATATTCAGCAGCAGCAGCAGCAACAGCTACCAATGTCTTACAACCAGCAACCACAGTCTTCGCAGCAGCTCCAGCAGCCACAGGCTACAGTGAAGTTGGAGAATGGAGGGAGCATGGTTAGCATCAAATCAGAACAGCAGATGGGGCAACCAGACCAGAATGGTCCAGCCCAGATGATGTGTAGTGCTGGCGGTGTGAAACTTGAGCCGCAGCAGCTGCAAGCCCAGATGATGAGGAGTTTGAGTGCAGTCAAGATGGAGCAACAGAGTTCAGACTCATCGGCTTTCTTGCAGCAGCAGCAGCAGCAACAGCAGCAGCAGCAGCAACAGCAGCAGCAACATTTGTTGCAGCTCACGAAGCAGATTCGAAATTGTCCAGATCTTGTATCAATGGGTGGACCAAATGCAATGGCGAACCCTCAAGCTGCTGCAGCCGCTCAACTGAGCCTCTTGCAACAACAACGGCTCCTACATATGCAGCAGCAGCAGCAACAACAACAACAGATTCTCAAAAACCTGCCTTTGCAGAGAAATCAATTGCAGCAGCAGCAGCAACAGCAGCAGCAGCAGCAGCAGCAGCAACAGCAGTTACTTCGTCAACAGAGTCTAAACCTGAGAACTCCAGGAAAGTCACCTCCTTATGAGCCAGGAACCTGTGCAAAGAGATTGACACATTACATGTATCATCAACAGAACAGACCACAAGTAAGTTTTTAGTTGCTTGATGATTGAAGGGGTAATCTAGTGCTCAAAGTGAAGGCCAGGTGCTTACAACATGGTATAACTACTTATTCCTCTGATGCAGGATAACAACATCGAGTACTGGAGAAATTTTGTCAACGAGTATTTTGCTCCAAACGCTAAAAAGAGGTGGTGTGTCTCGCTGTATGGAAGTGGTCGTCAAACAACTGGAGTTTTCCCTCAGGTCTAGTGCCACTGTTGCCATGGAATATTGACTTTGTTTTGTTTGAAAATGGACATTGATTATTAAATTAGAGATTTCTGGCATTTAAGATGTTTTGCCTGTGAAATATCTACCTTTAAATTTGTCATACGGCTCTTCTCTTGCAGGATGTATGGCACTGTGAGATTTGCAATCGGAAACCTGGCCGTGGTTTCGGTGAGCCATCATTTTCTTATGGGGCAAAAATTTATTCTCTTGTTCATGCTTTTATTTGACTTTGTGTTACATTTTACAGAAACAACAGTTGAGGTACTACCGCGATTATGTCAAATCAAGTACGCCAGTGGTACACTGGAAGAACTTTTGTACATCGACATGCCACGCGAGTCACAGAATGCATCTGGTCAGATTATTTTGGACTACACAAAAGCAATCCAGGAAAGCGTCTTTGAGCAATTGCGTGTTGTTCGTGAGGGGCATCTAAGGATAGTTTTTAATCCAGACCTCAAGGTAATGCGATTTAATTTTTCTATTTTTTTCTTTTTACATGTTTTCTTGGTACCTTTTGGGCTAAAACACAATCCTGTTCCATCTTTCTATTCAAGATTGCGTCTTGGGAGTTTTGTGCTAGGCGTCATGAGGAACTTATTCCGCGGAGATCTATAATACCGCAGGTTTGAGGCGTTTCCAGTACATAGGCAGCTCAGTTCACATTTTGTGACAAGGATTTTCATATACTTTGGCATCCTTGATGTTTGTATGCAGGTTAGTAATCTCGGAGCAGTTGTACAGAAGTACCAGGCTGCAGCCCAAAATTCAACGAGTTTGTCGGCTCAGGACATGCAGAATAATTGCAACTCGTAAGGAGATTAACCCTTCATATGCTCGTCCATTTCATGTTCAGATCTTTGCTATCATTAAATGGCTTTCCACCCTTACCATCATGCATATCTTTATTTTTATTTTGAAATTTACTGTCTGTCCTTGTAAAGAAGTCATTTCAAAGTGAACCTACCTGTTGACTTTTTCTCTGCGTGCAGTTCTTGATGCATTAGCCTACAAACAGAACTTGATTGAAATTAATTTCAGCTTGGTTCTAGGATAGATTAGTGATACAGGTTCCAGTGAGGGTTCAAACCCTCAAATTCCACCTTCGCGTTGGAACACTGTGGTGGGCTGAGCCCATTGATCACTGTGGTGGGTGTTGGCTATTCATATGCTATAACCCACAAATTATCCACAAATATAAGGAATCATTATGGCTTTCATCTTGAAGCATTAGAATATATCATAGTTCCATTTGGAAACCTTAATTAGCAACACGATATCAGATTAACAAATGCCTTGATATCAAATATCAAGTGGTTGCAGATTATGGTACTAGCATTTGAAATATCAAGTGTTTGTAGTGTGTAAACCATACCTAGGTCAGAGACCTAGCCCAATGCTCAGGTATGTAAATGGACGTGTCCCAAAAGAGTTCAAGTGACTTTCTGCATCTGCGGTTGGAGTATTTTTGTGACTATATATGATTAATCACCTTGTATCCAGGGTTTACTAGGCTATATGAGGCTTATTAGTTTTAGTGTGCAGCCCATCAGCATACAATTGGACATAACTTTATGCTGTTAGAGTTGCGAGAATAGCCCCTTATTGGGTAATATCACCTTGTGCTTCAGATAGGATAAGATGCCGTTAACACAACCCGAGATCAAGGGCTCACCATATGTGCCTAAGTGGCAACACTTACTATTGTCAATGTCTGTGATTAAGTTGGCATCACTTTGATGCCCAATCACACACTAGAAAGTAATTACGATAGGCCCTATACCAACTTCTCCCCTGTTACGCTGTTTAGACCATTGAAGTCCGGGGGTCAATGAAACCCCGTTACTAGCCCAGGTTTGAAGGCTGGTACAACATTCTTAAGGGCAAAATCAGGGGGACGACTCTCCCCCTGGCCTATTCTGTTATGATAGGCCCTATTTTTTGGGTCTGTAAATAGAATGACCATTAAGTACAAATATTTACTTGAATGGAAGGAAATGTGCAGTAGCCATTGGGTGAAATGAGAACATTCCATTCAATGACATAAATGATATATGGAGTTGGATACTTACCAAAATGGACTAATATGGTGAGATGTGGGATGTAAGTGCAAGTGTATCAGCACCATTTACCACAAAGGGTGATGAAACTTTAAGCAGACCAAGTCTAATCTCAGAAGAATAAGCTGATTGAGGCTAAAAGGAACATTATGTAATGTAATTATTGATGCCCTTACCAACTCATCCAAAATCTTATGCTGTTGGGTGAAGGATATTAACATAGTTGATGGCTGTGCAAGTTCTGTAGAAAAAGGGAAAATGCTACTTTTTGAATCACTGATTACGTTCCCCATTTTTGAGCATCTTGCTTTCTTGGCACTGTAATGCATCAGATCTAAGTTAATACATTCAACAATGGATTTTGGGATATCTGGAGCAAATAGAGTAATGGGATTCAAAGTTGAAAACCACGGTGTTACTGGAACAGTGGAACAAATGGACTCGCTGCCATGATAATGATAGCATTTTAGTGGAATAGGAGTCTGTGGGCTGCATTGATAATACTAGATACATTGGTGGCGAGCTGATGCAGATGCTTTTATGCATGTGCCCTTGTGTTAGCAAATATTTTATTTTGTATAAATTACATGCAAGTTGCAGTTTGTTGACAAGAAAAGAAGTTATCATATGCTAAGACATATTTAGAGAATATTTTACTTGTATGTGCAGATACCCTTCTTTACATATGATTTGATTTTAGGCACTTTTGCTTCAATGTTCATAACTAGATTGCCTAAAAGAATTTATCATGGCAGAGGTATCCATAACTCTTAGTCGAGCTCATAAATTACATCCATTTTCTTGTTGCTGACTAATGCTCGCACTAACTCATCAACTTTTTCATACTTTTAGAGTTCATATGAATTCTCATTTAACCTAATTTTACTTTGTAGGTTTGTTGCATGTGCCCGACAATTGGCTAAAGCCCTGGAGGTGCCGTTGGTCAATGATTTAGGATACACAAAGCGATATGTTCGGTGCCTTCAGGTAATCACTAATCTTATTGTCTATATGATTATGTTAGTTGATTTGCCTCCTTGGGCAGTCAAAGCAATTAATAAGATTCGAAGGGGGTTTATGTGGAAAGGGCGTCGGGAGGCACAGGGAGGACATTGTCTCCTTGCTTGGCCGAAGGTTTGTCGTGATCGGGACTTAGGGGGACTTGGAATTTCTGATCTCAAGGCTCTTGGAATCGCTCTAAAAGCAAGATGGCCCTGGCTGAGAAAATCAGAACCTGATAAACCTTGGGCCAGCCTACCTCTCCAAGTTGGGAAGGAAATTCAGTCTCTACTGGCGCTGGCTGTTCACACCGAAATTGGAGATGGATCAAATACCCTCTTTTGGAAGGATAGATGGCTAGAGGGCAAATGTATTCAAGACCTCGCACCAGGGCTGTTGAGGTCGGTGTCTAGCAGAAGGGCCAACAAGAGGACTGTCCAAGAAGCCTTGACAAATTACAGGTGGCTCGAAGATATCCAAGGGAATATTAGATGTGTATAAGAGACAGGGTTTATCCTTGCTCTTGTCCTCTCTGTAATCAGGAGGAGGAGAGTATTCAGCATCTGTTAGGGCCATGTGTGTTCTCAAGGGAGTTTTGGTTCAGGCTGCTCCAATCTGTGGGTTTATCTGGTCTCGCTCCACAGCCACAGGAAGCTTCCTTCGATGAATGGTGGAGGAGGGTAGAAGATGGGGCTAACAATGAGGATTTACGAAAGGGTCTGAATTCCCTAATCATTCTTGGGGCCTGGACTGTTTGGAAGCATCGTAACGATTGTGTTTTCAATGGAGCTACCCCTAATGTGATGACTGCCTTGTCTGCAGCTAGGGAAGAGGCTGGTTTTTGGTCGCTGGCAGGAGCCAAAAATCTAGCTGCACTAACAGGGGTTGGGTAGATTTTTTAGCCTTTTTTTTGGTCTGGCTGGACCCTCTGGTTTTGAGGGTCTGGGTGCTGGTGAGGAAGTCCTGGGTGTGTTTGTGCGTTGGTGTGTGTGTGAGTCTATGTACGACTCTTCTTCTTCTATCAATATAATGATGCGCAGTTCTCCTGCGCATTCAGAAAAAAAAATCACTAATCTTATATTGTAGAATCTTGTTCGCAGATCTTGATTCGCTTTTTTTGAGGGCTTACTATCTTATAGAAGCTCATTATCCTGCGCTGATTATTTTCTTGTAATCTGAATACTGATCCTTCCAGATTGCTGAGGTTGTAAACTGTATGAAGGATTTGATTGATCACAGCAGGAATACAGGATCTGGACCCATTGGTATGGTATTTTAATCTTTTTTCTGGGGTCCATCTCACCCTACAATTTCACAACACTAAGATTAAATTGTTTTAGGCCCTGCTTGGCACAGCCTCATATTGCTGTGCTTCTGTTAGGAAAGTACGGCTTGAGCTAGGTCCCTTTTTAGTTTGTACATTGTAGCCACATTTCTTGCAATATTCTTTTTCTGTGTAAAACCTGCCGCAAGATTATCCTCATAAGCCATATTGTGGCAACGGATTTAATAGTTTAACCTTAGGTGAGTTTTGTGAAGTTTATCCTCATCAAGCCATGTGTTGGCAACCACCATAATTATCAAGTTATATTTGCATGCTGAATTTTTGGTCATGCCCTAAATACACTAGGCAATTTAGTAAAATAGGAGTGCATGATGGTACAGTAGTGTGATTCCATGATCCGTCACCACATCGAGATCACTGATTTCAAACATTCCTGGTCCCAGCCAGAATCAGGAATTAGTCAGTTTATATGGGGTACTAAAAAAGGAATCCTCTACCATTCTACAAGAAAAGAGGACACAAAACCTGGGTGGTGGGGGGGGGGGGGGTGCTTTGCTCAGTTCCTTATTATGACGTATTAAAGTTGTTACTCTTTGTTTATATGCTCCATTTTGTTCACATTTTCATATTTTGCTGGGTTAGCATATAATTGTTTGAAACAATTGTGCTGCATTCAGTCTGTCCTCGCTATCACCATGGAATTGGTAGCTTTCACTGGTAACATCACCTGCACAGTCCAAAGTACTGGCGTTGTCCTTATTGTTGTGGCTTGAATCTGGGCAGCCTCACACCTTCACTGTGAATTTTAAATTACGAACATGTCACAATCGTATATTAAGCACTATTGCCCTCATTGTTAAGCCTGAAGACAGTCAGACATAGGTTGTGGCCTGGGATTCGAACACCCAAGTTTTTCCCTGTTTTTTCCCACAGAAATAAAATTTTGGCTCAAAATCAGATAACGTTTTCATAAAGTAATGAAACGGCAGCGTTATAGTTTTAGAGTTATATATATACTTGTAGGAAATGTTGTATGCTATTCTTTCCTGCCATTTTTGTGACATCCACTGATGCTGTTTGTGCAGATAGCTTGCATAACTTTCCCCGAAGGACTGTTTCAGGGGCCAGCCCTCTTCAATCACAGCAGCAACAACCTGAGGACCAGCAGCAGGCTATTCCCCAGAGTTCAAATCAGAGTGGTCAAAATTCTGCTCCGATGACTGGTGTGCAGCCTTTTGTCTCTGCCAATGGTGATGTGACATCAAATAATTCTCTCAGTTGCGCACCTTCTACATCTGCGCCTTCACCTTCTGTTGTTGGGCTCCTGCAAAGTTCAATGAGTTCTAGACAAGATCATCCAATGAGCAGCACTAATGGTGGTCCATACAATGGTGGAGGCAATGCGGGGATCCCCAAGGTGAACTCAACAAGCTCACTGCAATCAAATCCAACTACCTCTTTCCCTTCCTCCGTACCCACAGCATCCAATAACAACATGATGCCTGCTCCTCAAAACACAAACCAACTAAGCTCCCCGACTACATCGTCAAGCATACCTCCGATGCAGCCACCTGCTACTCGACCTCAGGAGTCTGAGCCAAGTGAGTCCCAGAGCTCAGTTCAGAAAATCTTGCAAGATTTGATGTCATCACAGATGAATGGAGTTGGCCAGCCAGGGAATGATATGAAGAGACCAAATGGACTAACCCCTGGTGTTAATGGGGTTAATTGCTTAGTTGGCAATGCTGTCACAAATAACTCAGGAATGGGAGGAATGGGGTTTGGGGCCATGGGTGGGTTTGGTCATGGGATGAGAACAGCGATGGCAAACAATGCAATGGGAATGGGTGCAAGGATGGGAATGAATCACAGTGCACATGATTTATCACAGTTGGGTCAATTACATCAGCAGCAACAACAGCAGCAGCAGCATGACATAGGAAACCATCTATTGGGCGGACTTAGATCAGCAAACAGCTTCAATAACATTCAATATGACTGGAAACCCTCACAATAGAGTAACAAGGAATGGTAAAATTCCAATGTGATATGCGTTTGCCTTCCCTGGCAGATTGCTTATGCAGCATCAGTTATGGTGCCATAACCTCCCCTGGGCCAGTAGCATTTGGGCTTCGCACAAGTGCTGCTGTAAAAGGGCACCATAAGCGATAGCAAGCATCCTGGCTGGTAAATGTAAGGCTGTAACTGTCCGTTTAGCTACCTGCTTGTGTGTTACTCCCTCTGCTTTACAGCATTTGTTGATTTTACTGGGAGTTGCAGTTTCACAATGTGGCACATTGTTTGTCAACTCTTTAACAGGCTCTTAATGTTGTGAAAGAAAAAGGTAAGAGGTAGCTGTAGAATGTTATAATAGGGTATGTCGTATATGTGGCCATTCCTTATTAACTCATAGATTGAGGTCTCCTCGGTCAATGCATACC
Organism: Echinochloa crus-galli; assembly: GCA_900205405.1. Lineage (NCBI taxonomy): Eukaryota > Viridiplantae > Streptophyta > Magnoliopsida > Poales > Poaceae > Echinochloa > Echinochloa crus-galli. The sequence continues at coordinate 1,045,126 of OAMR01000470.1, read as the reverse complement.
AATGCGCACCTGGATGAATATTCATGGACAAATATTGCGGAACAGAGAGACAGACTTGCATGATTGGCAATTGGAACTCGCCTGAGTTGGGTTCCTTGCTGCTGCCTGCTTCAGGTGTCTTGCCAAAAGTATTTTTTGGCATCTGATACAGTCTATGATAGAGCTTTCGTGGTATTTCCTATCTGGAAAGAACTTTTCCCTGCCCTTTTTTCCTTATTGGATCACATGATCTCTGTAATTTATCATCCGCGCTCCTTAGATTGCCTCCTGAGCTGATATACTCTCTTTGCCTGAGTACTCTCCTTGTAGCTTTACTCTGTATGACTGTATTGATCACTATACTGACTAGCGGAAGTGTGTCATGAATGTTTTCTTAATTGTTATCGGAGATGTGACTGGCAAAGTTATTTTTGTTATGAGCATTAAGTTCAATGTGCTGTTTTCGGGCATCTGGAGCCCTGAGTCTTTCCGCAAGGTTCTTTGTGATTCTTGGCCGAGGTAAAACATACTGTAGCAAGCGTCCTCTCTGAAGGTAATAACAAAATATTGTAGGGACAACTCCTATTATATATCTCTTTTTTAGATAAAGGGAGTAATATTTCATCAAGCAAATGAAAGTATCCTGGCCTCTGCAATCAAGTTTGCATCCAACTAAATTATTACAAAGTTTTCTAACTCAGGGACCGTCTCTTTATATAGTACACTTCAGATTCCTATTATATATCTCTACAGGGAGGTTGCAATGAAAACCATTTATCATTAAAATCATTTACCAATATTGTATATCTCTTTTTAGATAAAGGGAGTTCTATTTTATCAAACAAATAAAAGTATCCTGGCCTCTGCAATCAAGTTGGCATCCGACCAAATTATTACAAAGTTTTCTAACTCAGAGACTCCATCTCTTTATAGTATACTTCAGACTCCTATTGTATATCTCTACAGGGAGGTAGCAATGAAAACCATTTATCATTAAAATCATTTACCATTATTTAGGGTACATGTATTTGTTATTTATATTTTCATTTCTCATCGATACATTACTGATTCTCGGTTAATATTTTTGGTACATCAACATGTCTAGTCAGGTTAATGCTGTTCTATGACGGAGCTGCCTATTCGAGCAGTTTCTGAATTGAGTTGCAGAATTAGTCGTTCGCAGCAAAACTTGTGATACATTTGGTGTCTGCCAAAGACTAAGTGTAGCGTTATGTGACGATGTTGCACTGCCGAAGGACCTTTACTCTTGTTATCGAGAAGTGGCAAGAAACTTGTTGGGTAACATATTTAATTAAAATATTTATCGAGTGCCACAAATTGTAACATTATAGAAGTACATGCGTATTGCGTACTTTCACGCCTTCTATTCAAACAGTTATAGTGTAGACTGTGGAATATGAGTATATCTGGGTCCATTATTGAGAGAGGTGTCAACCGGCTTTATCCCACTTCTAACAAGACTGTGGCCGACCCTCAGGTAGCTCACAAGGAACCACCAATTTGCTAAACAAGTTTGATGATGACGTGGCTTGAAAGACACATGGGCAAGCGGATTGCATACTTAGGAGTATCAATTTTAATTTTATTAGATTAGTTTCCTTGATATAATTGGGTAGGTTTAGAAGTTACTAACATGTAAACCTTATGTCGCTGATCTATATAAAGCGACCTAAGTTAACCCCAGGGAACACATGACTCATCAGCCCCCATTGTAACCTCAAAGCTCGCCATAGCTTCGTGACACAACAATATAAAACGATACAAGCATCATCAAACACAACATCGTAGGGTGTTATACTTCTGGGTAGCCCGAACCTGCCTAAGCCTCGAGCTCCCTAGCCCCGCGGTCCCTGGCCTACCTATAAATCTACCACTTGGGTACCCCCAGTGGATTGCCGATCATTAAGTCCGACATTTAGCGCGGCAGGTAGGGGTGATCCTGGGGTTTTTTCCATAGCCAGCTCGATGGCAGATTGATGTGATGTCATCTTCCCCGAAAGCTTAAAGGACTACCCCAAGCACCTTGATAGCATCAGCTTCCACGTGGAGTGTCACCTTGTCATCAATTCCGACAGGTTCGACTCCTCTAGTCGCACCGACTCGATGCCAACTGAATCCGCTTCGACAGGACCGGGGACTTCATCCTGGATCATCGCCCCGCTCGTGCAGCATGTCGACCACTTTGCCTCCTGGACCGGATAGATTTGGCTCCACGACGCAAACTCCCTCCTGCTGACAAGATCATCGCCGGGATAGATCACTTCAGCAACACCCTCGGCGAGTGCATTGCTCTCTCTGAGGTGGCCCTGTGCCCACCCAGAGACCGAACTCTACTCGGGCTTAGGAATGCCGCGACTGTCTACTCTTAACGGCAGCACAGGCGTGGGCTGCAGCAGGACGGCGCAGCTACGAGGGGTCGCGACGTAACTGGCGAGTATGTTGTTCGACGATGGCGCAAAACCGGCGCCCGATAATAGTTTTAGCAGTGTCATGCCGGTCTTTGAAATGCACAGTTTTAGCTGCTGGAAATGCAGTATTATTAAATAGTCCATTCTTCTCCATTAATGTAAGGGACTACGATATGGTGAATAGGGGTGAAAATTGAAAAGGGAAAGATGGTGACTGAGCAAGCAAAAAGTACATCAACCAAACACAAGCAGTCAAGCACCCTTTCTTGCCTAACAACCTTGCCCAGCTTGGCTAGGCAATCAGCCTAGCTAGCTTGGCTTCGCAAGGGAACCCAACATATAGATATCCAATAAGAGTATTTTTTGCTACATGGAGCAAAATGGCTTAAAGAAGATTTGCAAACAAAAGACAATAACCACACTCGAGCATTGCATTCGACGGTCCTGAAGACGAACAGTCATATCTCACTGCTTCTACAAACAGAGTACTGTACAAAAACCGGAAAAGAAAATATAGTTAGTTCAGATGGAAATCATTTGGAGAAACATAATCGTTCAGTTACTTGAAAGGATCAGATCTGAATCAACTTGTTGATAAATATAAATGTTTCAAAATTATATATGTTCTCTGTTAACATGTCACTGAGCCAAACTTATATATACCCCAGGATTCAGTGGCCTTATTGGGACTTACTACAAAATTGAAGAAATACAAAAGGCTACAATTTGCCATGGATCAGAAAGACTACATAAATCACACATCGGAAGAAACAAGTCATATAATCAGTCCGGATGTAGTTGAATGTAATTGAAAGCAACAAGATGGACACAAGAATTGATCAAATCAGCAAAGTAAGTTACAGCTACATGAAGCTGCATTAACAAAGTCATTGCATATTCTGCATTGTTCAACAAAAAAGCGTAATGGGCATTAATATACTCCTTGCAAAAGACAAAATTAAATTGACTTGAGCCTTACCATCATGAATCATCAGGCAAGTGTAGATACACAGACCGCCCAACAGCACTTAAAAGAACTCGAACTTGGAACCTCCAGAAATATTTCATGAAATAGAAGCAGTCATGCTTAAGAAGTTCTATAATGAAAGCGAGTATGGCATAGGGAATAATAGATAGATTATATAGAGACAAGGCTTGCATACATATATAGGCAAGGAACTCGCTCCTAGGGTTTGGTTGATAGAAACAACATCAGTCAGGAGATCCTTGCCTAAATGCCTAATGGATATCACCTATCCATCTATCCCCAAGGGGGGAGGCGCACGGCCAGGATGACCTTTGGGGCACTACAGCCCATAGCCCAGTAGGGCCTGCTCAACATACACGAGCTAACATATAATATACCCTTTATAATTGGAAAGAGGGAGCAATTTCCTACCCGTAGTGGTCTGATGCTCCGTTTTCTTTTGTTCAGTAGCGTGGTGGTCCTGTGCTATTTGGCTGCTGTAGCTGTTTTAGTTCGGAGCACGCTGGGTCGCCTCGTTTGGTCCCAGCCTGATGTATTTTGTTTCTGTGACTTGGAACTGTTTCTTCAGCCAAACTCTGTTTTTTGTGCTTTATATATAAAGCTGGCAATAGCCTTTGTGGAATTTCCTAGCTGTAAAATCACACCAATTCCACATGTTCAGATCAAGCATATGTCTGGTTAAACTGTCCCGCCACAAAAATGGAGAAATATACAGAGTTAACAATGATGCTAGTTGCTAGGTATCTTACATGCTAGCGGTTCGTCGGTCAGATAGATGTTAATGTGTTTGACAAACCTACTCAGCAGTTTCAAAATTTTGTAAACCCCCTCATCAACTTCTCCACATTTGATTTCAACTACACTAAGGTGTTCAGGTATTGTAGACATCTGCTCCATTGCAATATAGCTTCCTTCTGATTCTCCTGCACGTGATACCTATATAGCAAAAATACAGAGAACATAGTAACAAGAATATTTAACCAATTCAGTTGACAATATATAATAGAAATATTAAACCAAATATATTGATCACACACAACAAAATATGTTCAGAAGTACTGATTATTCATTCAAGTAAAACGATTCACCAAGATCATTCAACAGTGCATAATAACACAATATATCTATTTTTTCGGGGGGAAAACACACCTTAGGCACTAGAAGAATCAGCTTCTCAAGTACGGGGGAATGTTCTAGAATGCAAACCATACATTGGAGATTATTGACCTTGCATGGCACATGTAGTAACAAAGTCTTCATCTTGGTAAATGTAGGGCACCACCTACTGAAAATAAGCTGCTCAAGGTGCAAAACAATAAGAGCCATTCAGCCTCGGTGTAAACAAGTACACAGAGTGAAGAGTAACCTTCACAAAATAATAGTTGGATACAGATCTAAAGGCCATAACTCGAAAAAAGGTTATGACAGATATTAAGATATATGGAATGCTACAGTTCATACATATACAACATATAGCCACATCTAACACAGAAATTCTCTAACAGGTACTGCCTCCGTCCCAAAAAGAATGATGTTTTAGTATTTAAAATTTGTCCCATAAAGAATGATGTTTTAACATGCATGCATGATTAAATGGAAACAAATCTCATGCGGGCATTAGAATGAAAATTTAACTAACTGAGGACACATGTGGCTTTTTTATCTACTTCTAATCTGTCTGAAAAACTCTAAACCATCATTCTTTTTGAGACGGAGGGAGTATAATTTATTTTACATTTTTTGGATAACACTGTCTTTAGCTTTCCATGCTTGTCAAGTGTAGAACATCCAATAATGCATGTGATTATTACAATAAATATATAACGAAAGATTGGATAGTGGCAAATTATTTCTCCTTGAAAGGGAAAATAAAGTTTATTCGCGTTGTATAGAAATATCCACATTGACCATGCATGTGTGGCTAAGGTTATGAATATGGCATGGCATCCTTAGTGAGATTATGTTAACTAAAAGTGCAGTATGATAAAGCATAGGCGGTTCATTTGGTTGGGTGCAATTAGAGTGATGGAATGGAAGTTTAGAGGTGAGAGCTTAGAAAGCTCTAGATTGTTTGGTGGGAATTGCAGTTCTGGAAAGATGCATGGTGAATCTGAGTTCATGTGCCAACTCTCACCAGTGATCTACTTGGGGAAACTGTGGTAATTGGATGAGAATTAAGTGGACTGGCGATGCACCCTGATAGTTCATCATGACTTATGATACAATTTCTCCCTATCAGATCCACAAACCAAATAGAGCATATCAATTTTCTTTTTAACTCCCCTTCCTAATTCCCATAGCAAGACAAACACAGGGACTAGAACTAGAAGTTCAACACTCGTGTATATTACCTCCATCAACTTCCGCCTGACTACCCACACTGTGTTCGATGCCGAAAAAATAAGTGCTCTGACACTCAGCACCGGTGCTCGGAAATTTTATCGCCCACAGCGTTTGCATCGATGCTCATGTACCTGTCTCTTATACACATCTAAGATGTGTATAAGAGACAGCTCGTGTATATTACCTCCATCAACTTCCGCCTGACTACCCACACTGTGTTCGATGCCGAAAAAATAAGTGCTCTGACACTCAGCACCGGTGCTCGGAAATTTTATCGCCCACAGCGTTTGCATCGATGCTCATGTACCTGTCTCTTATACACATCTAAGATGTGTATAAGAGACAGCTCGTGTATATTACCTCCATCAACTTCCGCCTGACTACCCACACTGTGTTCGATGCCGAAAAAATAAGTGCTCTGACACTCAGCACCGGTGCTCGGAAATTTTATCGCCCACAGCGTTTGCATCGATGCTCATGTACCTGTCTCTTATACACATCTAAGATGTGTATAAGAGACAGCTCGTGTATATTACCTCCATCAACTTCCGCCTGACTACCCACACTGTGTTCGATGCCGAAAAAATAAGTGCTCTGACACTCAGCACCGGTGCTCGGAAATTTTATCGCCCACAGCGTTTGCATCGATGCTCATGTACCTGTCTCTTATACACATCTAAGATGTGTATAAGAGACAGCTCGTGTATATTACCTCCATCAACTTCCGCCTGACTACCCACACTGTGTTCGATGCCGAAAAAATAAGTGCTCTGACACTCAGCACCGGTGCTCGGAAATTTTATCGCCCACAGCGTTTGCATCGATGCTCATGTACCTGTCTCTTATACACATCTAAGATGTGTATAAGAGACAGCTCGTGTATATTACCTCCATCAACTTCCGCCTGACTACCCACACTGTGTTCGATGCCGAAAAAATAAGTGCTCTGACACTCAGCACCGGTGCTCGGAAATTTTATCGCCCACAGCGTTTGCATCGATGCTCATGTACCTGTCTCTTATACACATCTAAGATGTGTATAAGAGACAGCTCGTGTATATTACCTCCATCAACTTCCGCCTGACTACCCACACTGTGTTCGATGCCGAAAAAATAAGTGCTCTGACACTCAGCACCGGTGCTCGGAAATTTTATCGCCCACAGCGTTTGCATCGATGCTCATGTACCTGTCTCTTATACACATCTAAGATGTGTATAAGAGACAGCTCGTGTATATTACCTCCATCAACTTCCGCCTGACTACCCACACTGTGTTCGATGCCGAAAAAATAAGTGCTCTGACACTCAGCACCGGTGCTCGGAAATTTTATCGCCCACAGCGTTTGCATCGATGCTCATGTACCTGTCTCTTATACACATCTAAGATGTGTATAAGAGACAGCTCGTGTATATTACCTCCATCAACTTCCGCCTGACTACCCACACTGTGTTCGATGCCGAAAAAATAAGTGCTCTGACACTCAGCACCGGTGCTCGGAAATTTTATCGCCCACAGCGTTTGCATCGATGCTCATGTACCTGTCTCTTATACACATCTAAGATGTGTATAAGAGACAGCTCGTGTATATTACCTCCATCAACTTCCGCCTGACTACCCACACTGTGTTCGATGCCGAAAAAATAAGTGCTCTGACACTCAGCACCGGTGCTCGGAAATTTTATCGCCCACAGCGTTTGCATCGATGCTCATGTACCTGTCTCTTATACACATCTAAGATGTGTATAAGAGACAGCTCGTGTATATTACCTCCATCAACTTCCGCCTGACTACCCACACTGTGTTCGATGCCGAAAAAATAAGTGCTCTGACACTCAGCACCGGTGCTCGGAAATTTTATCGCCCACAGCGTTTGCATCGATGCTCATGTACCTGTCTCTTATACACATCTAAGATGTGTATAAGAGACAGCTCGTGTATATTACCTCCATCAACTTCCGCCTGACTACCCACACTGTGTTCGATGCCGAAAAAATAAGTGCTCTGACACTCAGCACCGGTGCTCGGAAATTTTATCGCCCACAGCGTTTGCATCGATGCTCATGTACCTGTCTCTTATACACATCTAAGATGTGTATAAGAGACAGCTCGTGTATATTACCTCCATCAACTTCCGCCTGACTACCCACACTGTGTTCGATGCCGAAAAAATAAGTGCTCTGACACTCAGCACCGGTGCTCGGAAATTTTATCGCCCACAGCGTTTGCATCGATGCTCATGTACCTGTCTCTTATACACATCTAAGATGTGTATAAGAGACAGCTCGTGTATATTACCTCCATCAACTTCCGCCTGACTACCCACACTGTGTTCGATGCCGAAAAAATAAGTGCTCTGACACTCAGCACCGGTGCTCGGAAATTTTATCGCCCACAGCGTTTGCATCGATGCTCATGTACCTGTCTCTTATACACATCTAAGATGTGTATAAGAGACAGCTCGTGTATATTACCTCCATCAACTTCCGCCTGACTACCCACACTGTGTTCGATGCCGAAAAAATAAGTGCTCTGACACTCAGCACCGGTGCTCGGAAATTTTATCGCCCACAGCGTTTGCATCGATGCTCATGTACCTGTCTCTTATACACATCTAAGATGTGTATAAGAGACAGCTCGTGTATATTACCTCCATCAACTTCCGCCTGACTACCCACACTGTGTTCGATGCCGAAAAAATAAGTGCTCTGACACTCAGCACCGGTGCTCGGAAATTTTATCGCCCACAGCGTTTGCATCGATGCTCATGTACCGGTGGGGCCTGAATCCACGGGAATTAACCAGGGCCAGCAGGCTGTGAAATCGGTTTTTTATTTTGCCAGCATCGATGTTTCTACATGACTCGCAAGCTGTGTTTTCGTTTTCAGCATCGCTACCTGCAATGGCATTACCCGGTGTTTGAATCTTCTCTTTCCTGATTCAAGCATCGATTTCTCTCACGTTGTGGCTAGTCTTTTACATGCTCGTCCCATCAGTTGCCAAACGCACTAAGAGAACATAAAAGGCCTAACAGGCAGCTGCCTCATGTTTCTGTACCCCTTGAACATCATTATTATTTAAAAACACAACTGTTTGTGATGCAAGATATTGCTGAAATGGAAGCAAGGATTAGAAAAAATTTGATAATTAAGATAAAAGCATTTATAATACCGTTCCACAGTAAATTATTAGTTCCAAATGTGTAGCACTGGACAATCCTCCAAGAATAAGGCTGTCTCTTTCCGGGTCACCATGTCTACACGAACAGGCAGAACAGTAATAACAAGATTCCGAAAAAACACCTTTTACACAATAATCCTTAGTGCCAAAGCTAAAAATTGCAGTTTCCAGTGAATGCATATTTTCAAGCAAAGGAGATTTGGCACCATTATCTTGAAGTAGCAGCGAAATGAGGTTAGGGACAGAAATATGAATCCGTTTCCCACCAAAGAAATGGCTATCCTTAACGATCAGATGCTTTACGGACTGGGATGACAAGATATCGGTGCCTATCCCGCAATGTATTATCTCAAGATCCTCCAGCACTGGACAGCATGCAAAATCAAGCTTCAATTTCCGCAGATACCGGCCAACAGGAGGAGGGCAGTGCAAATTTAAATTCTACAAATCTATAAGAAGCACCTGAGCATGGCACGACAAAACGTGTCTGATCCAAATCTTCATGTTTATCTCATTTTCACGCGAGACTGATGACTGGGTAAACTCGACCCGATCCAACGCGATGTCTGGGTTTCTGAGCAGCAGCAGGCCGTTCATGAACATGTTCAGATCACCAGCGCGCCCCCAACTGCCTTGCTTGGTGATGCGTAGGCTCCGCATGGACTTCCACAGGTGGCGCCAGCGCCGGGCAAGGACGCACGTCTGCGCTGCTTGTTGCACCGGCAGGAATCCAAGGATGTGCTGGAGGATGTCATCGTGAAGATCGCTGATCCTGTCCTCGTTGCTGGACACTGCTGCTTTCTTGCCCTTGCTCTTGCTCTTTTTCTTCCGGGTCATTCCGTCAAACAGGAGGCGGGCAGTGCGGCCTGCAGCACACGGGAGAGATCAGAGATGAAGCAGGAGGAAGTGAAGGGCCGGTGCGAGATGTAGGAAGATACTAGGAGAACTGGAAAGAAAAGTTCCAGCCTCATGTGCCTGTATGGTTACCTCACCTTCGTGCCCGGCGGCGGAGGCTGCGGCTTGGAGCAGCGAGATCAACCGGCGGAGGAAGGCTAGAGGACGCAGCGCGCTCGACGCATCTATATGCTCCGGCGATCGACGGCGGGGAGCCAAAGAGATAGTTGTTATTGGCCGGTACCCGGCAGAGGAGCAGGCGGCAGCCCTCCGGTGCGGTTTTTTTTTGTGGACTTTTTTCTTTTATTTAGGTTTTCTTTAGCAAGTTTTCTTTTATTTAGGTAAAAACAAGAAGAGAGGAGCTGTGGAAGAATTTTGGGTTATGGACTTATGCCCAAGATAACCTGCTCCTGGGGCCTCTACAATTGCATGGGCCCTCACACGCACATATGCCGCCTCCATGTGGCCCAAGGTTTAACTTTGGGATAGTGATTATAATTTTGTGATATTTATCTAGGAAATAGGGGAGATCATGGCCTTTTTCCAAACATTCCTCAGAAAAAAAGGATTTCCAAACAAACAGGCCCGGATGACTGATGGGCTGCATTCCTTAGATAAAGAAGAAGAAACTGAACAAAATGAACAAAAGGAGGATGCCATGGGGGGAATATCGTTGCAACTTGCTAGGGCAAACGGGCTTTAGGGATCAGCTACGCACAACTCACGTTTTGCAGGTTCCACTACAGGAGCTTGCCTAACTAGGCCTCACAGTTTTCAGGTTGTTCTCATCAACATTGCACTTGTCAGCTGAGAATTTCAAGCCTGTGTAGCAGACTTATAGGGCAGAACTCTGCGATTCCATTTCAAAAACACAGGCAATCTGTTCCACCAGTAAACCACACAGCCACAACATATTAATAACCAAAGTACACCTTACATAGGTTCAACTCATTTTTATCTATATATATATAATGTTCAGTCCACAGAAGCCTTCAGTATGATATCTTACAACAAGGAAATAAGTATGCACCCACACAATGCCCATCATAATGACTGAAGAACCAATCACCTGTAATGAGACGGGCTAAAAATTGTAAGCCCAAACATAGAAAATCTAACTACAATCTCTCACCATTGCTTCCGGAACAAATTCTCGATGGAAGGACCAATGGACATAACTTCGTCCATCCTTAGGTTAACATGGGGCCTGGAAATGGTAAATAAAGCCAGGCCATTATGGGTAATCTTGACACATCCATTTATATGCAGAACTTCAAGATGCGGACAGCCATCGCTGAGGGCCAGCAAACTCTGGTCACAGATGTTTCGGCAGCGGTTCACATGCAGAACTCTCAGCTTCTTGCAGTACAACCTGATCGCAGACCAGCCAGGTAAATGGACCCCATGGCAGACAGCAAGGTTCCACTCCTCAAGAAATGGGCACCCACTGGCTATTGCCGTCACAGAATTATCTGTGAGGTAGCGACACATCCTGAGATTCAGAATGCGAAGGCTTTTAGCAAAAGAAAGGCCACCCAGGCCATCAAGCCCAGTTGAACTTCCTAACTTCTGCAAGTTCAGGTACTCAAGGCCACCACCACTAACAACACCCAACAAACCATCTGGAGAAAGCATGCAAGATTCAGCTTCAAGACAACGAAGTGAACTTGGGCAACCTCTGAATCCAACACCAGACAGACGTCTGCAACCTGTAATGATTAGTGTGCAAATGTTTGGGCAATTGCTAAAGATTGCAGAAACCCCTTGATCTGAAATGCCCATGCAAGAAGCAAAGTTTAGACTCTTCAAAGCATGGCAGCCCTCTGAGAGGCTTTCCAACCCAGCATCCGTAATATTAAAGCAGCTTTGAAGTTCAACAACCACCAAATTTGGGCATCCAGTTGCCACTTGTGCTAGACCATTATCTGTTATACCAGAACAGCAGTACAATGAAAGGGATCGCAGAGATGATCCAGACATTCTCAGAGCGTTTAAAGCTGAGTCAGGTAGCTCTGGGAGTCCAGCAAGGGATATCCTGTTAAGACAAGGTGAGCGGGCCAATATCTTTGGGATGCACTTGGCATTCTCCTTATCTATTGTAGGGTTAAAAGAGCAATGGAATGTTAATGACTTCTGGCCAATGTTTCGAACCTTCAACCAATTCCTGCAAGTTAAACCAAAAGCATTCCTGTCCAACTCACTGTCAAGCTTGTTGAATATAGAAAGCAAGCAGTCATCAGATAGGTAACTGATGTAGTTTTCTAAGCTGACATCCATTGTCTCTCTTTCCATAGTTGACTGAAATTACAGCTTATTGAGTTCCGTCTGAAGGCCGGAGAGCTTGGATCTTTATTAAATACTTCTGGGATGTACTGGAGGATGAACTTGTTGGATCAAAACTACACAAAACAGCTGGCTCACCATATCCATAGCCAATTGATGTTCCACATTTTCGGCAAAGAAGTTTAGTTTTTGGTCTGTAACCACGCCAAGCGAGGGGAAAGCAGGATATCTCGTCTACCTGAGTAAATCGGCTGAGATCAACAGAAATGAATGAAATCAGTCCTTTCTTCAGAGATTTCTTATATGACGAGCCTACTTCAGATGTGCTTCGGTTAGAAGATGAAAGGTTTAGAGGGTATCCACAAGATCCACAGCTGTCAATAGACATGTACTTGTTGTCAGAACTCAGAAACATACAAAAAAAAATGAAAGAAAACAAAAAATTTGGAATAGATAGAGTATTGCAGACAGGTATAATAAGGTATCCACATGATGGTATTGCATCCAAAAAATGTTTAACCTATTAAGCTCATACTTAGCATTCAGTGGTATTGCATTGAACTGATCTTACTGTTAGTAATAGTAATAATTGTAACAAATAAAAGAAAATACTTAATTTGGCAGATGAGGTAAAAAGCCAATCAGAAAAATTTGGTACCATTAATGCCATAATGAGAAGACTTTAACAGAGCACTTATCTACAAAAACTAGAAGTGAATACTTTGTTCATCTTTATATACATATTTTCCTATCAATCATATTTATATATCAGACAGCAATCAAACTGACATTTATTATACCAAATGTTTCCAATGGTTGCAGCCTAACAAGTTAGGTATATACATGGAGGAAAATGTTAAGATTTAAGATTCCTACGGATATATAAATTTTGAATCAATTATATACACAAAGTACATAACTGCAGCTATTGCTGAGCATTTAAGCCAACGCAAAACTCGTGAAATCTCCTTTTACTACACAGCTGTTTTCCACTGGCTAACCATAATCTGCCGATGGACAACACCTATGCTGCACTCTGCTTTTTATTCCGTTTCAAGCAGCTGCTCCGCGACAACACAAATCCACAGTTTCACAGTTACGTCAGCAAGGCCACACGCAGCATGCCAACATGTCTGTCCACAAAATATAGGATTTTGCAAAAGGTGAATCCCGACAAATTTGGATAAGGCACGAAACGGTTGCGTGGATGAGCTCACTACAGCATCTGGAAATTACTGGTGTCCCTCAAATTCCAGCAGCGAGACTCTCTCTTTGGTGCCAAATAGATGGACACCAAGCAGGACATTGTAGAAACGAATATCATTAGTACACGGCCCAAACAACTTCTATCCTGTCTGGGAAACAAAGCTCACTTGAACTAATATTATGATTCTTTCATCAGGCCAAGACAACAACACCCTGAATCTCAACAGGCACACAGAATAGAGTAACCAGATGAGCCAATCGCACACAAATCCACCTAGCGCAACGGGTTATGGATTCCAGATTCCCTGTTCTCGGTTCCAAAACTAACAGGACACCAAGATTCCCACTCCACAAGCAAGGAATCCCAGGACAACCCACCCGCCGCAAAGCATAATAACAATTCAATCGCCCAACAGCACTCATGGCCCGCCCGGATTCACCCGGAACTGCAGCCAAGAACCGGCCCCAGGCTCGCCCGCTTCCATCCCCACCAAGACGACTAAACAATGGATTAACCGGCAGCGGGGACGAGGAAAGGGGCGACCGGAATCACCTGTAGTCGACGTCGCGCTGGGACATCCTCGGGCCGCGGCGAGATCTTGAAGTCTCATGGATCGAGGCGGCGGCGGGGTCAGAGGGAGGAGACCCGATGGTCGCCGAGGCTTGGTTCGCAGGCAAGGGGAGGGGAAAGGGAAGGAATTGGGGGCAATGACTTGGCAAATCTTGGCTGTTTGGGCTTTGGAGGCGGGCGGCCGGGCGGCGGCAGACGTGTACGCGACTCGGCTTCTTGACCGGCCGCCCGGCAGTTTTGTTTTGACCCCGCCGTTTCCGTTTCGGTTTATTGATTGATTGATTGATGGAAGACGGTGATACGTGCAAAGGGATTTGATTTTTTTTATTGTTTCTTTTTTGGTATTTCGATGAACAGCTCCACTAGAACGTGTGGAGTCCGGTGTGACGTGAAACTGTGGGTGTTGAGGAAAGATCCGTGATGATGGTGGTGGTGGTGAAACGAATTTTTTTAGTTTATGATTTGGTGGTTGGTTGCTAATTCTAAATTTAAGAGAGAATATTGAATTTAACAAACTCAATGTTGCTCCTTAGAAAATATTTCAGGTGGTTTACTTGAGGGAGACCATTTAGTATTTCCATAAACACTGAGTCAATGGGTATACTTATGAAAGCCTTCCGTCGCAGTAGCTCGACAACTTTGACATCAAGACACCTCTAGGTTTCAATGTAGATGACCAAATTGTTCATGTGAAATAGTGATATCTTGTTATCTTTTTATGGCCAATACAATTGATTTGCTTTTACGCAGTAGATCAATTGGTAATTTATTCCCTCGTGCTCCTATCTATTTTCTGTAGGGGTGGTAAAAGGGCCATAAATTTTGTACTAAATAATTTAAGGATTGGGTCCAATTAAGATAAGGCTAAAATACTACTAGTTTTTAAGTAAAATTTAACTATGATCAAGTTGAATCGTGAAGGACACAAAGGATCCATTCCCACTCCTAATTTTCTGGAACCCAGTTTCTTGTAAGGGATATGTTTGTAATATGGCTTCTACAAACACTAACCAAATATAACACCTACTAGTGGCGTAAGGAAAAGAAAAAAAAATACTCACACAAATATCTACGAGGGAACTTTCTTGTCCTACATTGTGGAACTAACTAATCGTGTTGGGGCATTTCAAAAGATTCCGTTTTTTTGTTTGCTGGGGAACAATACTACCTTCCTGAATTGAGGCTATTGTTAGATGTGGATCAAAATAAGTTGTTCTCAGTTCTATTTTTTTCCCGTGGAACAAGAACAATAGTCGTGGCGTAAGGGACCCCAGTTTCTTGTAAGGGATATGTTCGTAATATGGCTTCTACAAACATTAACCAAATACAACACCTAGTAGTGGCGTAAGGAAAAGAAAGGCTATTGTTAAATGTGGATCAAAATAAGTTTTTCTCAGTTCTATTTTTTCTTTTGCCGGGGAACTAGAACAATCATCGATTTCATTTTGAAACAGTGGATGTATATTGTATGAAAGTGGACGTGTTAGCCATTTGCTAAAGGACAAGACCATGGCCTAAGGTTGGGATTATTTTGTTAGATCATCTCTAGCAATGGCCCCCACTAAAGGTGCATACTTTTCTTAGTAGGGTCTGCCCTACTTTCCGGGGCTTTGCTTTTTACCGTCAACTCCGGCAACAATCCAAACTTTTTACCACCTACTTTTCAATATGATAGCTAGGACCCACTTGTCTGTGTCTATTCTATTATTATTTTTTCATACTCCTCTAGTATTCCCCTCCGCCTCCTTCTATGGTCTTCCTTTCCCTCCACCTCCTTCTCCTGCCAGCCACAGTAGGCGGCACGAAACACGAGCAGAGGGGTGGAAGACCTCCTCGTTGTGGATCTAGCTTGGGTGGCGATGAAGCTTGGTTGCGGGGCAAGCACAACATCGGAGCTCAAGCTCGATATGGTAGCAGCGGATCCTGGACTCGGTGGCCATGTCGGAGCACGAGCTCGAAGCTATGCGTGAAGCTCGGGGCAGCGACAGAGCAACAAAGGTGAGGACAGGTGTCGATGCGGCAACGGATGGTGATGCTCGTGGCCGGTGGTGGAGGCGGTCGAACCCGGCGGCAGCGCTCGCGACCGGAGGTTGAGGAGCTTGAGCCTGGCGGCGACACTCGTGCTCGGGTTGCTCGGGGCGGTGGCGGCGAATCCGCCCGAACTCGGCATGGGGGAGGCGGAACTTGAGGTTGGGGCGATGGTGGTTGTGCCGCCCAAGCTCGGGTCGGCGGCGGCGAATGCAATGGAACTTGGCTATGGTGGGCAGGGAGAGGAGCAGCACGCAGGAGGAAGGAGGAGCAGCGCGGGAGGGAGTGCCATCGATGAAAAAGTGAGTAGGGACCTCCCTACTCCACCCTTGGAAGAAGGGCCTGAAGGGGAAAATGTTGGGACCTTACTAGGGTAGGGACCCAAGTGCTGGAGTGCATTTTTTGATCCTTGGACTCTAGTTTTTGGACAGGGGCTTGAGTAGGGGCCTTACTAGCGTTGCTCTCATTGGCCCGACTTGTGGCCCAGGAGCATACTTATATTGAATCTAAGCCCACAATGGACTGGAATCAGTTTCTAGTTTCCACTGTCTCTTGTTCTCCATTGGCATGTGCAAAATTGATTCAAGCAAATACATTTTCTTTGTCTAGAAAATGATGATAAAGGGTCAGAAAGCAATGGCAATAATAGAGCATCATGTTATTGTAATATAATCAATCTAATTAGTATATTGCATTAGACACTTGGCTACATTTATATCTTTAAACTACAAGAAGAACATCAGTGAGCCTGATGAAACACAATATCGAGTTGGTCGCACTCCTAGTATGTAGAGTGTGGAGTGGAGTGGCCAGGGTTTTGGTCCTCATGCCATGTTCCTTGGGATGGCAAGAGACTAATCTACTCTCTGGCCTTTAATAAATGCAATATGGACAGAGGACAAAGGATAAACTTAATTTTGTTCTCTATTTTATTTATAGTAAGTTTGGGAGCCACAATTCCTAACAAGCAAACGGGGATATTTTTTTAGTTGACTTGAAGTGTAATTTTGTATGCTCTCCTTGTTCATGGTTATCAATGTTGTATATATTGGTATGGATGGAATTCACCTTATAATTAGAGTGGAGAGTTTGTAGTGCAAGTCACTATGTGGAATCAAGTTTTGGTGACTTGTGTAAAAAATCATTAGTAAATGGTACTAATGGGTATCGGGGCCGTGTCCAGAGATAATGATTTATTAAAGCTAACGAGCAAAAAAATATGTTACTAATGACAATAATGAATTACTAGTTTAAATATCATATTTTCCTAAGAGTAGTTATTGGTATGGGTCTTTGCTTGAAGTCTCAATTGGTAAATATAACACCCCATCCTTCGAAGCTACACCGCACAACTCTTCTGAGGGGCGTGCATGCATACACATAGCTCACTGCTTACCCTTTCGTTCTTGCTTCGTGGGTTACCTCGGAGTTGTTACAACCGAAACACAATGGCTTATAAGTCAACTCCACCAGTGGTCAACCAGTAATGTGTTACTAAACATGTGCACACCGCATTGATAGGCCTGTATTGAGGCATCCAAATTAGGCTGGACGTCACAACACCGCCCTCAAAGAACTCGATATCCTCGTCGGCCCAACTCAACCACGTGGACAAATGTCCAGGAACATCTCGTATTAGCGCACGACTGTATGTTTAGTGATAGTGCCATATGCCATGTCGTGTGTCCCATATAGGCCCACACAAGTCATAAGCCATATGCACGCACACTCACTCATACAGCTCTGATACCAACACCACAACCTCCAAAGTCACACCGCACAAACCTTCTGAGGGGTGTGCATGCATACACATAACATCTTATTTACATTTTCATCATTGCTTCGTGTAAAATGGTTAACCCCAATGTGCTATGCCTGGAAAACAAATGCCTTATAAGTTGGCTCCACCCTTACTTAACTAGTAAGGTGGTACTAAACATGTGTAGAACTGCACTCATGGACCACTACTGGACCATCCAAACTAGGCTGGTGTGACACACTCCCCCTTCAAAGAACCCGACGTCCTCGTCGGCCAACTCACCTACACGGCAAATGTCTAGGAATGTTCCCTCTTAGTGCATGCTCATACGTCCAGTGTCAGCGTCATGTGCCATACCGCGTGCCCTACCTAGGCCCACACGCAACCATGAGGTTTGACTTTTAAACCATTGTTATACTCAGCCAATATCCTATGTCCTAGGTATCAACAACCCCACTTAATCTTCATGGACTACAAAACCCGACATCAAAGCAAAATTATTTTCTTTTGGACACTATCTAGGACTTGCTAGATAACACTAATCATTGTGTTCTACCACATAAATTCAACCTTTATATACCATGGAAAACACAACGATATCGGGACACAAAAACAAGACAACCCATCATCCACAAGAAAAAAGACCGAGACAGGTAAAATTTGGAGGTTCCAGGTTTAATGTGCAAAGTGCCAATCTGGTTTCTGTTAAAAATTCTTTCCTCACTATTATTCATTTATCACCCTTTTTATTGAAAAACTCATTTTTTTCAGACTAGGTGACTGAGCTTAGATATGATTCTAAGCTGGGGATTCTAATTTATACAATCAGAGGTACAAATATCCTAGAAATTGGAGGTGCCGATGTCATTCTTATTAGAATGATACCACATGAGAACATGTCAAAGGCAAGCAGTGAGCTTTGACCACCAAGTTAGAAATAAAAGAGTTCAGCAAGGAAAGATGGACAAAGGAAGTAAAAGAAGAGAGGAATAGTTGGATGGATCCAGATAGACTCTTTACATGTTACATAGGGTTTCTCAAGACGACACCTAATTCAAGCTTAGATCTTATATACAACAGATTGACACGTTCGTGCATCCCGGTAACCTAATGATTTCCATGGTAATTAAAGTTAATTTCATAACTTATGAGCCCAAAGCCATACAAACAAAACTAGAGTATTTTAGTAACTCCAGGGTACTCATTAGACATTAACTATGCTTTACTGGTGGATTTTGTAGTTCATGGTGAAGATGCGAGGTTGTCGCTACCTAGGGGGCTTCAAGCTAAAGGTTCAGTATTAGACTCAAACTACATGCATGAACAAAAGCTGTAAGCTTCATACATTTAACTAAAACTTCATTACAAACTATGCATGCCTCCTCTTTGCTGCCTCGCGAACTGCCGCCCTTGAACAATCAATTGCAGCAACCTTGACGCCTCATGCTCGATTCAAACAATTGCCCTTGAAGTTTTCAACTGATTTGTATCCACCTTTTTTGGTGCTGTGCTTTGATTTTAAAACGAAATGCTTAGCTTTCTATCAAGAAACAAAATAGGGCTATACGAATCATAAATCAGATTTAGTTAATCGATTCATTTCGTTTTGTCCGAAAAAAGGAGTTAGGATTTGATTAATCAAACGGGCTGAGCATGAGGCCAAGCCCGTTTGATTAATTTATCAGCAGTTAGGATTTTACTTTGGACCAAAAAGCCATGCAAAGAACTTGTGTTTCCCCTCTGTTTGGGCAGACCAAATTGAGTTGGCGTCAAAAGAGCAGTATATGACCCCATTGAATTGTGCTAGATATGCCGATTTGGATGTGTAAGCACCATTAGCTGAATTTCATCAGGTCGATCAATCAGCACAACCTGTTGTACCAGATCCCAGAGCAACACAAACTAGGCCATCTCCACTGTGGACATGCGCCGTAAACCCCTTGTCCGGCTCTGGTTTTGTAGTTCTTCATGAACCTCTTTGTTCTTTCTCCATGCACACTATACCACAACCCCAGACCAACGATGGACAATCCGTTGTTATAAGCTGCTGCACCGATGTGTAGTCCGTTGGTATAAGGTTATAGCGACGGACACCTGCAATCGGTGCAAGTCCCGTCGGTATAGTTACTACTAGATTTTTACCCTATTACCACGGATTGCGTCGCAATAACAGCAATTTAGTTGCAATATATAGGTTCTATTGCAACAATTTTGAAAAATAGTTGCAATATGTACATAATATTGCCGTGAATATCGTATGTTGCGATAATGTTGTATTTCGTTGCAGTAGAAAATTCTTATTGCCACCAATTTCAAAAATGGTTGCAATATATGAGAACTATTGCCACGCACAAATTGTGATGTGATACTCTTGGTTTTCGTTGTAATAATTAGGTGTTATTGCCACAATTTAAAATAGCGGTTGCAATATGTTAATACTACTGCAATGAATATTTTGTGATGTGATAATCTTGATTGTCATTGCGATAGAATGGTGTAAATAGCCACAAAAATTAATAATTGGTTGCAATTGAAAAAATTTGTCACGAATGGCCCAGAATCTGTATTACAAGATTTTTATTGGTAAAAATAATTTTGCTGGATTCGAACCCACGACTCTGGCAATCACGCACTAGCATGCAAGGAAAGTACCAACTGGACTACACTCCAGATATATTTAGAAATATGATTGTTGCTAATTTAAACAGACCAACGTGGACATGACACACCGTAATGCCATATGCAGTGCCCCTGCCCACCTGATGATCGGTCAGGATACAACGTCGCACAGAGCCTTCTATCCCGTAGCGGCGCCGCCGTCTTCGTCTCCCTCATGCTCGCGAGATCCAGCCACGCCGCGCCTCGCCTGTCTCATCAGTCATACTCGCCTGCCGCGGGCGACGCCTACTGCAGATCACCAGCGGTACTCCAGTTCCCTGCAAGGCCGCGGCTCACCTCTTCCACCGGCTGCCGATTGCCAGGCATCATCCAACAAGAGCCTGCCGAACGGGAGTCTGCTAGCAGCCTATGACCTGCCGATCAAGGGTTCCAGGCATCATCCAGGGATCCTGCATCGTGTTCTGATCCACACAGGTGCAAGTGATCCTTTGCCTGATTGCAAGCCCTGTCGTCGATCAGAAGGGGCAACTTGGCCGACTGCACTGGTTGATGTCTATAAACAGGTGCAGGACACTAACTTGCATTAGCCATTTATCCTCACTCCTAGTTGAACAGATTAGATATATAACTAATATTTAGTACTAAGCATGTGTTAGACTTCAGGTAAATTAGTTCATCATTACCTGTTCAAATTCGATATGTAAATTGTTCAATATATATATGCTACTAACTTGCATTAGCCATTTATCCTCACTCCTAGTTGAACAGAATAAATATATAACTAATATTTAGTACTAAGCATGTGTTAGACTTCAGGTAAATTAGTTCATCATTACCTGTTCAAATTCGATATGTAAATTGTTCAATATATATACAGTCTTCACAAGCCACAACTCATCTAGTTTTTTTCTGTGTCGGTGCAATCCACGATTACTGCATGATAGAAAATGTATTCCGGGTTTGCGAGTCTTGTGTGTATGTGCTTATAAATCATTCTTATAATTTTACAAAATACAACATTTTAATAATATCATTGTGTTTTGGTTTAAGTGTTTGGCAACACAAGGTTTATGCATTACTATTTTACAAATTCTCAAGCATTCATATTTGTTTATAAATATTAACCGCATACAAGATTAGTTATTTTGTGATTGGTCAACATATAATTGCTTTTAACAAAAAAAATGTCAGCATATCTTACTGCTTGAATGGGTTTCGTTTTACTGATCCTCTAAAGAATAGTCTAATTGTGTGCCTTTGTTTTTTATATGTATATGCAGGGACTGATAAGTTTGTGTCTCACGTGATTGAAAAATTTTGGAAACATGTCGCATACTGATGATAGGAGTTGGATGCGCTTGCCACAGGACACAACTGAGTGGCAAAAAAAATTCAAGCAATTTATAGATGCTACATTTGCAGGCACATCTAAAGGAGAAACGGCACCGTGTCCATGTAGGAGATGCCATTCCATGTCATATAGAACAATTAATGAAGTTAGAAGTCATCTGCTTGCGAAAGGGTTTGATGAAAGTTTCATCCAACTGGAAGGACAAGGAAAGGATTCAGATGTTGGCATCAGTGAAGGAGTTGGCAATGATAGTGCAACAGAAGATGTTGCTTCTATAAGGGACCTGGTTTCCACACTAATCAAAGGTGCAATACATGGAGATATCATAGGTAGTGAAACCGAAGAGCCAAATGAAAGTTCTAAGAAAAATTTTAAATTATTAACTGAGGCACAGAAGGAACTGTATCCGGGTTGCAAGGAGGCTACTAAGGTATCTTTCATTGTCAGACTGTTTCAGATTAAGTGCATGTTTGGTCTTAGTAACAGTGTATTGGAGGACGTACTTCAATTGTTCTCACTTGTGCTACCAGAAGGTCACTGTGTTCCAGACACATTGGATAAAGTGCAAAAGGTAGTTCGTGACCTTGGCCTGGACTATGAAAAGATACATGCATGTATCAATGATTGCATTTTATTTAGAAAGCGATACCTGACATGGATACATGTGCAACATGTGGTGAGTCTAGATACAAAACTGCAGACTCAAGTGAAAAGGAGGACGTGAGCTCGAGTAGTGATACTGCTGCCAAGAAGCGTGTTCCATAGAAAATCCTAAGGTATTTCCCGGTTACTCCTCGTCTGCAAAGGTTATACATGAGAGCAACAACATCTGAATATATGCGGTGGCATAAAGAGGGACTAGTCCGAGATGAAAAAATGCGGCACCCTGCTGACTCCAAAGCATGGAAGCACGTGGATGAAGAGTACAAGGAATTTGCATTGGAACCTGGTAATGTTAGGATGGGTCTTGCATCTGATGGCTTCAATCCATTTGGGATGTTGAACGTGACATACACTACATGGCCTGTGATCCTAATTCCATACAATTTGCCTCCTTGATTGTGTTTGAAACAACCATTCTGGATGATGTCAATGTTGATACCAGCGCCAAAATCACCAGGAAATAACATTGATGTATATTTGCAGCCCCTAATCGATGAGCTAAAAGATCTTTGGACTAAAGGCGTTGAGACATGGGATGCAAAAGTAAGCAAGAATTTCACTCTGCGTGCCATTCTACTTTGGACAATTAATGACTTTCCAGCATATGGCATGCTATCTGGTTGGAGCACAAAAGGCAAGTTTGCATGTCCATACTGCAACAAGGATACTGACTATTTATGGTTGAAATTTGGGTCCAAGCATTGCTACATGGGCCATCGCCGATTTTTGCCAATGGACCATAGGTGGCACCGCAACAAGACTAGCTTCAACAACACGGTGGAAACTAGGGAGGCTCCAAAGCCACTGACCGGTAAATAGGTGCTGCAGCAGTATGAAAGTTTTGAGCAAGTGACATTTGGGATCACGACAAGAAAGAGGAAGCAACATGAAGAAGATACTAGATGGCACAATTGGAGGAAGAAGAGTATTTTCTTTGAATTGCCTTACTAGGAAAAGTTGCTTATCAGGCATAATTTGGATGTCATGCACATTGAGAAAAATATTTGTGAGAGCATACTAGGAACTTTGCTTGACATGGCAGGTAAATCAAAGGACAATGAGAAGGCTCGGCTTGACATGGAGCATTTGGGCATGAGGAAAGATCAACATCCTGTGGTGACGAAAGACAAATACACCTTGCCTGCAGCATTGTACTCTCTAGGTGATGATGACAAGAAATATTTATGCAAATTTCTGCAAGGTGTGAAGATGCCTGATGGTTACGCAACCAATATCAAGAGATGTGTGGACGTGACGAGGTGTAAGCTTTCGGGACTCAAAACTCATGACTGTCATGTTATATTTCAGAAACTATTACCCATTGCAGTACGCAACATATTGCCAGAAGATGTTATTATCCCATTGATCGAGCTTAGTAGGTTCTTTAATGCAATATGTTCAAAGGAGTTGACTATTGAAGAACTGCAAAAATTGAGCATTTGGATTAGAGAAACTCTTTGTCGTCTTGAGATAATTTTCCCACCAGAATTTTTTGATATAATGATGCATTTGCCGGTTCATCTTGCTGAAGAGGCTGAACTAGGGGGACCTGTATGCTATAGATGGATGTATCCAATAGAGAGGTACCTACGCACACTAAAAGGTTATGTGCGGAACAAAGCCTACCATGAAGGTTCAATAGCGGAGGGATATATATTAGAGGAGTGCATGACATTTTGCTCTCTCTTCTTGGATGATGTCGACACCAAGCTTAATTGTGCATAGCGTCATGAAAGGGCTGCAGTGAATGAACCACCATCTGGTCTAACCATATTTGGCAACATTGATTATACTAAGAAAGGATTTACCATTGAGTCAATTTCTAGGCTACATATGCAGCGAATGAGGCACTGGATATTAACAAATTGTGATGAGGTCATACCATGGGTCAAGTAAGTTATAATTTTAATTTATTTATGTTTGCAGTATGAATATTAAATTAATTATTAACTTAGTAGTGCCCTCTTTTATCTTTACTGCAGTGAGCATATGGATCTACTCAAGAAACAATGTGCACGAAATGTTGAGCAACGTCACAGAGATCAACTTGTAGGCTGGTTCGAGCTTATGGTGAGCTACAATTAATTGTTTTCGCTTGCTTTGTAGTGCACTTGTGTACTTTTTATGCATATAGATTATTTGATAATTACCAATTTTTTATACTGGTTGCAGATTAACAAACTATACGTAGAAGGAAAAACTATTGATGTTATACATGCACTTTCTCAAGGACCAGACCATTGGGCACGTGTTTTCAATAGATGCTTCATCAATGGATTTCTGTTCCAAACGGCTCAGATAGAGAAGAACCTGAGTACACAAAATAGTGGTGTTGTTGTTAAAGGTGATGCTGGTACTGGTGACATCAACTGGTATGGTGTTGTTAAAAAAATTTACGCACTTGAATTTCCAACACAAAAGGAAATCATCCTGTTTGAATGTGACTGGTATGACGTTCCTGCTGCCACTAGGAGCAAAAGTAAAGGATTCAAAAAGGACATGTATGGGATTATCGTTATCGATACAACTCGATTGCGATATTTAAATGATCCTTACATTTTGGGGACACAAGCTGATTGGTCCACTGTTATCAAAATGAAACCCAGAAATCTGTTTGCCATGGCCGACTCAGTATGTACAGACAATCAGGGAGAAATTGATGTTGACTCACTGGACATCGGAGTGCAAAACATGATGGATTCACGCGGACATGAAGAGCTGAGAAATTGGACAAGATCAGGCATTAAAGGTGTTACCGGTGATGTTTCTGTTATTCACGAGGCTATTGCTCGTTCTGTACCAGAACCAATAGCTATTGGCTTAGCGGATGAAGATGAAGAAGATGGCACGGATAACTATATTGATGATGGATACGTAGCACCTCTGAATTCTAGTGACACGGGAACGGAGTATATATTTTTTTGTATGAATGCCGTAATTCTTTAGGACCTCTGATTGACTTTGTTACTGGCGACAAGATTTTTTTTTACTGGGGACAAGCATTATCTATAATCAAACTGAATTATTTGGATTTATCTAGTACAATGGTACAAGTACTTTCAATATATAATATTTTATATAATGTGATGGATCACTTGGCACATTCATACAAGCTTATATTCAACATATAATATTTTATATAATGTGATGGATCACTTGGCACATTGTCTTTGTAGACTGATCCAAAAAACATTGTACCAAGTAGAGCTACACCAACAGTTGAGAAAGATGCTACCAATGCTCGAGCTTCAAATTTGAGCCGAAGACTTTTTCAAAATAGCAAAGGCAATGGGCCACCAACATTTATTTCTACAAAACAACTTATGAATGTTCATACAAACCGTGTACGAACAAGGGGCCAACAGGTATGAAATGCAAAATCTGACTTCAAATCAATGTAGAGAACTCTTTATATGACCTGAAATGTGTGTCCATTGTAACATTCACATGTGCCAATAAGAATGATCTGTAGTTTATAGTGCATAGAAGAGACTAAATTTTCTTGCAGCATAGAAACTTAGGTGTTTACTGAATATACTCTGTTAATGGAAACACCCAAGTCTGATGTGGTGGGTTATACATGACACTTCATATTTCCATTATGTTTCTGTATGTATATGCAACGTTGATTTTAGACCTGCACTTTTTCACTGATGTGATGTACTACTACGTACACGAGATGATCATCAGACAAATCTTGACTTCTTATGATAAGAACTAATTAAACAACCTTTGCTCTTGCAGTGACAACCTATGTACCTCAAATTTGCTGATGCTTACGAATTCTAATTCACCAGGATGATGCAACCTGAATGGATAACTCAGACTTGGAGTCATGCCATGGACAACACATGGAATTTTGCAATGTCAAATGATGTTTGTTATAGACTACATATGATATATTTAGTAGTGTTGACCTCTCAACACTAGACATGAACTATTTTCAGTTTGGAGAATGTTTTGGGCACTTTATCATGATGAATGTACATACTTAATGATTCCTTCATTTCATATTCACGATGATGCATATCAAGGAATATTTGTTTTTTGTAAAAAATGTTATTGCCCAAATATGTCAAATGCAATATGCATTATGATAGAGATATTTTTGTTGCAAAAAACATGAAGGCAACAGCTGTAGTTCGTTGAAAAAAACATATCTACCACAACATCATACAACTTATTGCCACCAATATTGAATGATGCTATAATAGTTAATAACCTTGACTAATATCTTCTTGCAACATCATTTATTGCATCCAACTATTTTTTGTTGCAATATAAATTATTGCCACCACACAATTTCCATGGCAATATTGTCTATTTCCATGAAACAATTTTTGTTGTCTTATGATCTACCACAACACAACATATGCGTGGCAATATATCTTATTGCCACGATGTTGTTCATGGCCAAACAACATATGCGTAGCGATTACCGTAGTATTGCCACCAACCAAAAAAACTGTGCAATGCACCTATTACCACGGAAGTAATTGCAATGGCTGCCAACGAAGATGCCATTGTTGCAACTGTTACCTATTGCAATCATTTCGGCATTATTGCCACGTTTTTTCACCGTTGCAATAGGCCACAAATCTAGTAGTGTTCATACCGACGGACTGCACTTGTACCGACGGACTGTTCGATGCACTGCTACTTTATACCGATGAACTCTAATATACCAACAGACTGTCCACAACAACTTTTACCCACGGACAATTCAATGTTACATATTGGTTCACCGACTGATCATCCAATGAGATTGTTTAAATGGGTAAAATATTAAAATCTTATTTGTGTGCTATTCAATTTAAAATTACAGTACATGAGCTCATTTGCCATACAACAAACATTCATTCATGGCCATGTCCAAACATTCAGTACAATATAAGTTATCATATTAGCCATAAAATCATTGATCATCCATGAGTAAGTCCATACTATGACTTCATATAATCAGACTAACACTATCCCTCCTATGAAGCCATCAAAAGTCTACAAAATCGCTCACAATTATATTGTCTAGCTACACAGCCATTGTACAAAATATATGATCTCTAGATAGTCCAAGAGAGATCAACTGGCACCATTAATAGCTTTGAGTGGCTAGCTATTGACAGACTCAAAAACAGAAGTACAAACAGCTTTGAGTTACTTGCAGCAGCAGTTAGTATTGTGAGCAACCAATTCAGCATGGTACTAGCTAGTGGCGCCCAGCTTTTCCTGAAAGTAAAACATACGTGCAAGTAGCCTTGATATGTATTTGAAGTATAGTACAGCTTATTTTCTCATTAAGTTAAACATGGGAAAATATTCCAGATTGAATAATCAGAGTATAGTACTATCCTAGCAAGGTATTCAACCTGAACTTTTCATTTCTATGGTTTATTTTCCTCCCAACTGTCACGGTTGTGAGTCTCTTGTTGTTTGATAAGTACAGGTTAACCTGTACATAAGAGGCAGCATGAGCAGCCTTCAAGAGAATAACTCAGAGAATGGCAAACTTCAACAAGGGAATATCTTAAAATCAAAGAGGTTATTCAGTGGAGCCTTCTTGTAGTTTGTTTATTTAATTTGATAGGTCGTTTTCTGGTCTAGCTATGAAAGAAATGTTTAAATGCATATTATGTTACAGGAAAACCACTAAAGTGCAAGCTATGAGAGTCAGAACGTATACATTAGTCTTGGTTATGCAATACAGGTGGAAGACAATAGCAAGTGACACATGTAGCTAGCATAGGCAGCCAAATTTTTCACAATTTGATGAATGTAAATTTAGACAAATTACCTGTAGCACTCTTAGAAGATTTTGATGCCCCTGATTTCTTTTCTTCAACTCCTCATCTGTTAATGTTTCATCAAAATACTTCTGTTTTAAATCTGCCAAGAACTCCTATTTTATTCCAGTCATAGTCATAAACCACTTGGAAGCAGCAGCATCAAGAACATAGATTGCCTAATATTTCATGCAAAAAGGAACTTATCAGCAAAGTGCAGATTAACTAAAAAAGCAGACATATCAAGCACATAGACACAGAGATGGATAGATAGATATGCAACTCACACATATATATAAGCATAAAAAGGGACATTGTTTTGCTAGTAATCAGTAGCAAAATACATAGGAGCCACACTGTGCAACCTACTTCTTAGATCCGGTTCTAGACTTTTTTGATTCAACAATTATACCATATATGTCTGTTCTATCAGCAGGGACAGCCCCATTGACAACATCTACAGTCAAATTGCCATTAGTTCAGACAATGGCACAACCAATCCATTACGAATATCTAGTTGCTAACTCTCCAAATTATCCATGCCATAAAAGTCTCTTGGTTTTGATTGACAAACATCAGTCATTTGCTTTATGTATCTTATTGAAATAATGCTTCACGTTTTAATAGACAGTGGGCACTGAATAAATCTTGGATGCAAAGAACAAAATGTTAGCACACAAGTACTACCTCCGTTCCAAATTACTATTCGTTGTTGACTTTTTTCTATGATCTTTGACCATTCGTGTTATTTAAAAATTTTATCCAAATATACAAACCAATAAGTTATACTTGAAGTATATACGATGATAAAGCAAGTCACATACAAAAATAAGTGATACTTGTGAAATTTTTTGAATAAGACGAATGATCAAACATTAAACGAAAAAGTCAACAACGAATAGTAATTTGGAACGGAGGTAGTACATATGAAGTCATAGCTTGAAATTTCGTGGTGCAAACTCCTTGTAATGAAGTCTGCCAAACTGCAATACTCTGCAGGTCATAAATAAAAAATTCAGACAATTTCATCAGATCGAGAGTGCACCTGCAAAAACAAAATTTCAGACCGACCTTTACATTAGAATGAAAACACATAAATAAATGGGGGAACAATAGTTAAGAGAGGGGATTAAGGATTTTAACTCACCGTACAAATCCAAAGTGCTTGATAGTGATGGATATGCCCTGTTTAGGGGTAGAACTCACCCATATGTGCCGGATTTAGGGGTGGCTCTCCACAAAAGAGGTGAATTTCAGTCAGGCCAAAAGGGATGCGTTGGATTTGTGGCAGCGGAGAAGGGATGTGGTGGATTTGTGGTAGGAAACAGAAGGGAGGCGATTGATTTGCGGCAAAGACAAGGGATGTGACGGATTTGCGGCACATGTAGGAGAGAAGGGGGCGGCGCGGCGCGGCCCCCGGTACGGAGGCAGTTGCTGAGGTCATCGAACCTGGTGCCCTTCGGGAGGACTTCAGTGAGGACAAGCAGAGGCTCTCCAAGAGGGGTTCGTTTCATGATTGTACTGGGTCTTGCTGGTTTTGCACATGACCAGGCTTATGTTCCTGGGCCCGAGCCCGGTTTACCGACAGATGGTTCGACCCATACAGGAAGAACACTGACGGATTGTCCAAAGGTAATAGAAAAAGAAATACCAACAGACGGTTCGCAGGCGCATATGCAATCACCGACGGAAGGTTCGCTGTTACTTTATACCGACAGATAGTTCATAGGTTATTGTTTACTTTTACCTATAGACGTTCGACGTTATTCTGGTGTTGTGGTGTACCTTGAACAGGTCCCGTGTAAGGTCCATGTATGACTATTTTGGTGATTTGTTTATTGTTAGAACGCGCTTCAACATGCTTTATATGAGACATATTTGTTGATTCTTTGGTTATTATTTCAGTCTATGCGGACAAATCCATGTATGACTATTGACTATTTTGCATGGTCATTAAGTGGTGACAGATCGAACGTGCCTCGTTAGGCTTCCATATATCCTCTCTAATGCAAGAGAGTAACTATAAGACTAGCTAAAGTCGCCAATAATTTTGGGTTTGTATTTAAATCGTCTAAAATACATGACTATAAAATTTTGTTGGTTACCAATGTTGGGTGCCAAAAACACACAAAGCACTGACAATGAAATCTGAACATGAAATTATTGTACAGCGCCGCCGCCACTCCCCACACGAATAATCAGGGCACCATGCAAATTGGGGTGGGGCGCAATAAACCTTGTTTGCTTTGAGTTTTGTGCTAATTTTTAGAATGGATGGTAACACTGATTTTCTGTGTATGCATGAACTACAGATTGAGAACTCCCTGTTTGTTTCTACCAGCCCCTCGGAAACATGATTTAATTTATCATTTCCCTTTAGGGTCCACAAAACAAACATTAAGTACAATCCTCATGAAAAATATTGGCTGTAATCACAAAATACGGTCTCTGAGACTCTGACCATGTTCACCTGCAGCTAGCAGGCGAGTGGCCATGTGCTCTTTTAGTCAAGCATTGCTGAGAACCAGACCAAATGACCATGTTATAAAAGGTGTGGCACAATGTCTATAATATCATAACCGACCTCTAGACGCTTTTCTCTATTTGCAATCAAGAAAGATAATACATTGAGCCATGAGGCAGATGAGTTTCCGGCGGTTTGCGGTAAAAATAATGTTGGGGTTGGGAGGCATTAGGAAATTACATAGCCCTTTTCCACCATGTTTTGCTTCTTTTCTTTGTAATCTCATCACTTATATGGTACTGATGTGATTGTTCCTTAACATGTTTTGTTTACCTGTCTTCCAAAACTATTCGTTCAGGCTCTGTACAAGTTCTTGTTTATGTGCTGTGAACCAGATACAATAGCAACCGAAACTTACCCATGATCTACATGCTCATTTCTCTTGTCTTTACCAAAACTCTTGCCAACATCGTTACTCAGTAACAATAACTAGTAATACTTTGTAATAATTTGTGGTCCAAACCCCACACCTTTGTTTATTCTTTGGCCCTATTTAGTTCCAAAAAATTCTCTCTCCAAACTTCACTATTCACCTATCACATCAAATCATATCAAATCTCTTTCCTCATGCATGGAGCACTAAATATAAGTAAATAAAAAAACTAATTGCATAGTTTTGATGTACACGACGAGACAGATCTTTTGAGCCTAGTTAGGTCATGATAGGACAATGTTTACCACAAACAAACGAAAAGCGCTACAGTGCGCTACAATGTCCGATGTAACTTTTCTACCCACTTTTCACTCCCTCTTTTCATCAACTAAACACCCCCATTGCACCATTTGCAGTTATTTCCATAAACATGTCGAAGAAAAGATTTTTGAATGTAGCCTTGCCTAAGAAAAGATTTTTGAATCCAGCCTTGCCTTTTTTTCCCATGTGAAGGAAATAGGAGGAAAAGAAAGGAGAGAATTTCTAGCTCTTCATGAAGATCTAGTATCTAGCATGGCACCCAATACTTGGTAGTCCTAGTAGGAGCAAGGCTAATGACTTGTTGCTTCAGCTTGTCTACAAGGTTCTTCAGACAAAATACTGGTGCATGCAGCGACAGTCTATACAACAATATTGTCTCTAAACGGACCCCACGTTCCACTAACCACGTTTTTATTCACTCATATCTAGCGCTTAGTCCAGTCCTCCTGGACGTCCGCTTGCATGCACTAGCCCCTTGGGTTTCACGTTCAGCTAGTCAACCATGCAAGCGTCGAGTACGCTCTCTCTCCTATGTTCTCTCTCTTCCACGTCTGCATTTGCTGAGTTGTCTTGGCTATTAGCCAAGCTGATATGGCTTATTGTACCTGCTCTACATACATTTTATTGTCCTCCTCTTTCATTGCTTTGGGACTTACTAGCTTTGGGTAGAATGTAAAAGGCTAAAGCTAGGTTGTTCCAAAAGTAATATTTGTTAAGGGTTGAGGTGACATAGAGACATTATAGTGAACAGTTATAGGCTTATAGCCATAACTATTTCATTGGCGTTTCTCATCCCCTGCCAAGATATATACATTTTTCTTGGCCGTTTACTAATCTATATTTTCCTTGCGGTTTAATTTTGGCTGCCAAGGAAAAATCTCTACCCGCCAAGGCAAATCCAGTTTTGCCTCTACTAGTGTCGCCGTAACATAGTTTGTTTTTTATGCTCTAACAAATTTACAGCACCGTGGACTCAATTTTAAAAATCCTCTGCGTTGAAGGTCTATAGTTGTCCTCCGGATCAAGGAATGACACTGTTGTTCTATTTATGCAATAGCTATTGCAGTGACGCCAGCTATATACCTTGATACCGATGTCCTGTTCTTCAAATATGAACAGTCAAGCATAACCCTTCTACTGCACGTTTAAGTATTCGCCCACTAGTTTTTTTTAGTATAGAAAATGCACTGACTTTATCTGACCAGCAAGTACCTTCTTCCTCACTTGGTATGTACTGAACACGGGTGCGAGTCTATCTGGAACTTGATCATGACCTACGTGATTTACAATGCGCTGTATATTTCATACATGAATAAACAAACATCATCGTTATCGACAACTTAGAAACTATATGACTCACAGTCTAGTATTCCGTACCTATGAACTACAACCAAAATATAAACTCTCTCTGTGTACATCTTCCTATCGCACTTGGAAACATGATTTAACTTTCAGTTATTTTCAGAGAGTTGGTCATGGCGGCATGGTGGGCGATTTGGAATCATAGGAATAATATAATTTTCGATGGTGGATCTGTGTCTTTTGCTTGGTGGAGAGTTCTCTTTAGAGAACAGCTGCGCTTGAACACTATAAGAGCTAGGCCAAAGATCAAGGAGAATCTTACCATTTGGTTGAGTAACAATCTGTAATTGTCATTAGTTTCTTCCTCTTTTGACCTGTGGTCAGACACTCTTGTACATTCTTGTTCATATATATACAAAAAAAATTAGGTAGGGGCCTTCCCTACCGTTCCCGGTAAAAAAATGATTTAACTAGGTGATATCCCGCTCGTTGCTGCGGGAATTTGTTAAATAAAATTTTAATATAAAATTTAAAAGTAGTTGCATGACAACATTTTTTTGCAACGCCAAGACCGGACCCGCCGGGGGAGGAGTGCCACCCTTGGCTGCCTCGGCATCGCAGAAGCCGCTAGGACATCGGCCTCCCGGTGGTGAAGCCGACGGAGGTGAGCATAGAGGCTAGCAGTGCCGGGTGGGGCCGCAGATGGTAGCTTGGCGCTCGGGCCCGATGTACGACTCGCCGTTGATGAAGAAGATGACGATCTCGCTCGTGCACGACCACAGCTCCACCAGCACGCCCCAGCATGCCGTGAACCCCTTGCCGCCGTCCTATTGCCCGCCCTCCGCGTCATCGAGGGAGACGATGAAGGCATGGCGCCATGCCGCCAACGCCGGGACGGCGGAGGTCGCTGGAGGTGTCCCGGAGGTGAAGAAGAGGAACAGCGCGACGGTGGCGGCGAGATGTAACGCTTCCATGGCCATAGCTTCCTGCGACTGATCCTGGCCTTGATCAAGTACGTGCTATGTGTGGAGTCCCTGCGCGGTCTCTCTATGTATAGCAAGGCTAGCCTGTTCGAGCGTTTGATGTGGTCGACGACGATTCGACGGTGACTTCCCGTAGGCAGAAGACAGGAGCTTCTACGGCTTCTTTGCGAAGGCTCTGAGAGAGCTCGATCTGCACCTGTTGGGCAGTAGAATTTGGAGAGGATTCAGAGAGAGAGAGAGGACATGCTGGGTGCCTTTTATAGGTGATCCACGGAAATAGAGAGGTCGGACAGTGGAGAGATGAAAGACCATCAGATGATGGAGAAGCTTCACGTTAATTAGGACCACTGCAGTTGGCGTTTGGGTTCCCTGCTGGTGGAAATTAAAAGAGGCAGGAGTGGAGGGATGGTTTTGCTAGAACGGTGATGTTGGTGTGTTTTCATCACGTGTACTTGCGCCAGCATGCATGCTCGAGCAATGATTATGGTGGCCAGGCGAGGAACGGACTAATGCTGTGTTTGATCCAGGGAGTAAAGTTTAGTCCCTCAAATAAGTGACAATTAGTAGCATTAAATATAAACTAATTATAAAACTAATCGCATAAGTCATATCTACTCCGCGAGATGAACCTAACAAGCCTAATTAACCTATAATTAGTATATAATTATCAAATCATTACTGTAGCATTATATTATCTAATCATGAACTAATTAGGCTTAAAAGGTTTGTATCGTAAATTAGTCCTGGCTTATGTAATGCATTTTATAATTAATCTATATTTAATACTTCTAATTAGCATTCTTCTTTGTTAAATAAAATTTTAATATAAAATTTAAAAGTAGTTGCATGACAACATTTTTTTGCAACGCCAAGACCGGACCCGCCGGGGGAGGAGTGCCACCCTTGGCTGCCTCGGCATCGCAGAAGCCGCTAGGACATCGGCCTCCCGGTGGTGAAGCCGACGG
Source organism: Echinochloa crus-galli (assembly GCA_900205405.1). Lineage (NCBI taxonomy): Eukaryota > Viridiplantae > Streptophyta > Magnoliopsida > Poales > Poaceae > Echinochloa > Echinochloa crus-galli. The sequence continues at coordinate 1,010,587 of OAMR01000470.1, read as the reverse complement.
AGGTGAGCATAGAGGCTAGCAGTGCCGGGTGGGGCCGCAGATGGTAGCTTGGCGCTCGGGCCCGATGTACGACTCGCCGTTGATGAAGAAGATGACGATCTCGCTCGTGCACGACCACAGCTCCACCAGCACGCCCCAGCATGCCGTGAACCCCTTGCCGCCGTCCTATTGCCCGCCCTCCGCGTCATCGAGGGAGACGATGAAGGCATGGCGCCATGCCGCCAACGCCGGGACGGCGGAGGTCGCTGGAGGTGTCCCGGAGGTGAAGAAGAGGAACAGCGCGACGGTGGCGGCGAGATGTAACGCTTCCATGGCCATAGCTTCCTGCGACTGATCCTGGCCTTGATCAAGTACGTGCTATGTGTGGAGTCCCTGCGCGGTCTCTCTATGTATAGCAAGGCTAGCCTGTTCGAGCGTTTGATGTGGTCGACGACGATTCGACGGTGACTTCCCGTAGGCAGAAGACAGGAGCTTCTACGGCTTCTTTGCGAAGGCTCTGAGAGAGCTCGATCTGCACCTGTTGGGCAGTAGAATTTGGAGAGGATTCAGAGAGAGAGAGAGGACATGCTGGGTGCCTTTTATAGGTGATCCACGGAAATAGAGAGGTCGGACAGTGGAGAGATGAAAGACCATCAGATGATGGAGAAGCTTCACGTTAATTAGGACCACTGCAGTTGGCGTTTGGGTTCCCTGCTGGTGGAAATTAAAAGAGGCAGGAGTGGAGGGATGGTTTTGCTAGAACGGTGATGTTGGTGTGTTTTCATCACGTGTACTTGCGCCAGCATGCATGCTCGAGCAATGATTATGGTGGCCAGGCGAGGAACGGACTAATGCTGTGTTTGATCCAGGGAGTAAAGTTTAGTCCCTCAAATAAGTGACAATTAGTAGCATTAAATATAAACTAATTATAAAACTAATCGCATAAGTCATATCTACTCCGCGAGATGAACCTAACAAGCCTAATTAACCTATAATTAGTATATAATTATCAAATCATTACTGTAGCATTATATTATCTAATCATGAACTAATTAGGCTTAAAAGGTTTGTATCGTAAATTAGTCCTGGCTTATGTAATGCATTTTATAATTAATCTATATTTAATACTTCTAATTAGCATTCTTCCATTCGATGTGACGGGTCTAAAATGGAACCAAACACCTAAGTCAGGAAGAAAGAAAGGAACATGTGCGCTCTAGGCTGTGCTGATGTGGCATGCTCAGGTTTGAGAGAAATAAAATTAATGCTGGGGACCAATTATATATATAGGTCGTATAGATTTATTATTTTCATCCACAAAACAAAGATTAACTATGTGCACACAAAAGATTACCTATAACTACCAAACACAAGCTCTCTGACCATGATGACCTGCAGCCCCCGCGGGATTGGCCATGTGCTCATTCATTCAAGCTTTGCTGAGAAGCAGACCGAGGCTTGTTATAAAAGGTGTGGCACGATATCAGTTGATATAATCAGTGATCGTCCTCTTGTTTTTTTTGTTATTTTCATTTAAGAATGAGATTATATCGAACGTATGATCCATGTGGCAGCAGTGTTTGGGACGGCCTGTGAATGTTTTTTTTGTCAGGGGTTATGAGGCATTAGGAAATGAGTTAAATGCATCATTAATACAAACTTGGCGAGTATGTGCGTTTAGATACATCATCTTTCTAATTGCTCATTTAGGAGCAACAACTTGGTATATGACATTCAAGTTGTTGCTCCTAAATAAGCAATTAGATAGATGATGTATCTAAATGCACTCACTCGTCAAGTTTGTGTACTAATGATGTATTTAACTCTGATGAAATTGCATGACACTCATTTGGGAATGATGGCAGCTTCTTTCCTGTGTGTTTTCCATCATGGCATTACTAGTTGTTCCACATTCATACTGTTTCCTGTCCTCCAAAAATATTCGGTCAGGTTTGTTGCAAGTTCTTGGTTGTTCGTTGAATATGCTGCGAAGCAAAACTTTGCCATGATCTGCATTATCATTTCTGAACCATATCCTTTTGTTAGAAAACAACACAGTGTCAAGCAGTGAGAACTTGTTAATATTGGGTTCGAACCCCACACGTCTGTTTAAAGGAAAGAAGTTTGAAATCATAGATTGCATGGTAATTTAAGCGGCCTGCAGCCAGGCCCTCGCTCTTCGATCCACCTGGACTTTCCAAATAAACTTTTGTTTGTGTGATAAGATATACAAAACAAGCTAGGCACACTAACTGAACCCATATTTGGAATTATAGGTGCTTAACAACACAATTTTGTTTACCTGAAGAACTAACAGCATGTCACTTGTCCTCTAGTGCACTGTGCACACCATTGCTCCAGATGAATAGGTTACACAACAAGCTATGAACTGGGCTATGGGTACACCAAAATGATGCATCTTTATCAAGTTGCATGACCTGATATAGAAGCACTCCTGCGCGTCAAATACACTACTACAAAAAAGGCTTTCACGGGCGGGTAAAAATTCATTCGTAGGGACGGCTCCGACACCCGCTTTTGCTTTTTGCAGCTAGAAATAGCTATTTGCAGGGGCGAACTCGGAGCCATCCCTGGAAATCGATTTCCAGGGGTGGGTCATGGCATGGCCCATACCTAGAAATCCATTTCCACGGGTAGGTGACTCCATGACCCATCTCTGGAAATCCATTTCCAGTGGCGGGTGACTCCATGACCCGCCCCTAAAAATCGGTTTACAGCAAACAAAAAAATCATTAAAAAATTGAAATGTACAAAAAAAGAAAAAAAAATCCCATCTAACCCGCTACCACGAACTACCCCTACTCCTAGGGTGGTAGCAATTTTGGACAAAATATACACCAACATGTGTTCACCGGGGTTCAAACCGCTCACCTCTAACCTTGCGCGTAACTTCCTCTCCATTGCACCACACCATCACTTATGACTTCATAGGATATAATTTACCTTTGTATTAAATCTGAAACGATTTTAGGGGTGGGTCACTCCATCACCCGCTTCTAGAGGGGCGGGTCACCCCATCATCCTGGAAATCCTCTATTTTTAGGTATGGGGCAGCTTGCCACCCGCCCCTGCAAATGGAGGCTATTTCTAGGGGCGGCGCTTCCCGTGGTCCACTCCTGAAAATAACTTTTTAGGCTCGGGAACAAAGCTACGATAACTCCTCGTATCTATAGGGTCGGCACACCTTTTAACCCGCCCTAAAAAAAAGCGCCAACCCTTACAAATGGTTTCGGTAGTAGTGATAGAAAAATGACAACCTCAGCCATTCTTCTTGTGTGCGCTGGTCCTTGAAGCAGGTTCTTGCTGAGTTGGGGTGAAAGTGGTGGTCGCAGGGGCCCAAACAAAGTCATCTTGCCGCTGTGGAACATAAGAATCCAACTTGTTTCAGAGATTGCTTCAATCGTGTCCGACATTCGAGAGCTTAGTTTTTTTATAATGAAAACTTTATCTATACTATAAAAAAATAGATTTAAAAATAATTACTATCAGCATTTAGCCCACACCCACCTCACAGAGAACCCACGTGTCGTGCCAAAAGTTTGACAGAAGAAGGGGGAAGAGACATTTTTTCGATGTTAGAGAAGGATTTTCCCCTGAAACCCAATACTTTTTGTACCCAAAGAAGGACCCACCTAAATATACCCATATTTGTACCCACGTTTATACACAATTATCCCCTATTGCTAATAGATAATATATTGAAGAGTTTTCTCCATATAAATAAAGACCAATTTTCTCGAAAATGACGTGCCTCTAGATTTGAGAATACCTAAAGCTCTCTATACATGCGAGAGGGTATGTAAAGTATTTTTAAAAGCGCTTCGCACGACTCGTTTGTTTATCATGGCCCATTCAAGTGACACTGTTTCAGTACCTATGTGTCATCAATAAATGTGCGTGCCGCACATGCGTTCTTGCTAGTTAAATTAAAAAAATTTACATCGTAATTATACAAAATTCTTGAAATAAATTCCCAGCCTCTACATTACTGGGATGCACACAGCCAAAAGCAAGAAAAACATAAAACAAAGAGACCAGATGGTAATGACTATCAATCCATAGACTAGACCGCTACCCATGTGTCTTGGTAAAAAACTCCTTGGCCACCTGATCCAAGCATCGCAATGCTACTGCAACCATTTCCTCTTGAAGCTAGTTTCTATAGTATAACCCATGAACGGAGCCCATGGATAACTGAGAAGATAACCTGCAAAGATCGAAGAAGGTTATGTTTTCTTTCAAAGACAATAATTCCTGCAAAGCCATAATGACCAACAAGTAGCAGCTGCTCCTAGCAGTTTCATTTCTTTGCTAATACCCCATAGCCAATTCCCAAACAAAGTTATCTTGGATACGGGTTCCCAAACATTCAAGAGTTAGCTACATCTTCGGTTCGCTCTCTCATGTAAGGTGGATGTGAAACTTCATTCGTACTCATCTTTGCGCAAGAAATGCCTTGTGTACTAGGACATCAAATTCATGGCCTTTTCAGGTTCACCAATTCCTAATGTAATGTTAATTAGCAATGCCACTAGACTCGATGATTGAAAAAGAAGAAAGCATTTTCCTACTACACAATTAGAAACGTCTCCCTCTCGCCCATGGGGAGTTGAGACTTTGCTAGAAAACGTACAATTTGCTGATACTGGACGTACATGTTCACTGACTTGCCGTATGACTAAACCATTTCATTGTTATTAAATCATTAAAAAGCAATGCATTACTGCACACCTGAACAAATTGTGTCTTAAAGGTAGTAGGGAGCATGGAGTGAACTGACACTATCAATATCAATGGCTGGTTTCTCCATGCACGAGTCCAGGAAAGAGACGAACCAAGTGTGGGGTTGTGTCAAATTGCCTTGCAGTTTGAATGAGCAAGCCCAATGTCACCACCTTTAGAGTTCATGGTATATAGGCATGGCAGGCAGCAGGTACTGAAACATGAATTCATTATTATTGTTTGTTCGGAGTTGCATTCGGTTTCTTTACAATTGTGATTTCGTTTTGAGTGATTTAAAGAGGTATGGTTTATTTTACAAGGAGAAAATATGAAGCCCTCGACATCGAAGTGAGTGAAAATAAATGTTTATGGCAGTTTTTTGGGAAGCTTCAATTATCGCTAGCGCTGATATTTGTTGAAATTTGTAATGTTTTTATCCCTCCAGATTTTATATACTCAAAGGGCACTGATACACTTGCAGTATAATTTTAACGACATTATGTTATAAAAGATTCCCACCAGTTTATGATACATATATAATACTAAACGACATTAAAGGGAGTACGGTTATCGTTTCTGTAATACAAAGGAAATGGCAAGAGGGAAACCTGCCTGTTAATTCTGATCAGTATTGGGTTTTAATTACTCAAAGGGTACCGAATAATATAACAAAGAGTTTCATATATACTTTTATTGCCTCGGCGATTTGCTGGGAGAGCTGGAAAGGCATGAACAGTCTGTGTCAATAAGAAGCTGATTAAACATCCATATGAGATATTCTTTGCCATAGAAACTTGATCTCTCATACGATAATGGACAGGTGCCCACAAAGATTAGACTCAAGGACGCCGTACTCCAGGGCGCTGGGTTACTGTTTCGCGTGGCATTCCAGATCATAGTGTGGCAACCTTCCTAAACTAATTCAGCTAGCTGGTCGTGCACGTGATGAGCTAGGAGGCCAATATTGGACAGGTGTATACAACACCACTGATATGGCAGAAATTTGGAGCGTGTGTGTTTATGCTCTGTCTTAGTTTTTACAGTCATATGCTATATGCCTGGGAGTTGTATAAAGTTATTCTAGATGCTAGTTTGCTAGACCCAGATGCCTCATGCCTGAAGCAGCTTTAATTAGGCTAGGCGCTTCGCTCTTTTTATTTCCCAATCTTACACAGTTACACTCGTCCCCATTGTCCGTTCTCTGTTATGACTGATGGTTATTTCCATTCCAATGGAAACAAAATGGGGCCAAGCCTGGTTCGTAATAAAAAAAATGAAAGGGACTATCGCACTTATTCAGAAATCAAGTTCTCCGCCTCTGCTAGAAAAGTAATTGGGACGTGGTTGCTTTCTATTAGTATCCAAAACGTCCGCACAATATGCTGCGTGATTCCACTAAAAAAATCTTTGTAAGCTAGGAACTTGGGCAAATATAACCGGAAAATAGAGTTTTAATTAAGACGTACATAATCTAGACATATCAAGTTTAGTGGTCCACAGTGTCGAATGATTGTATTCTGTCAGAAGACTAAACATTTTTTTGCACATTCAATTTATGATTAAATAATATACCATTTATGCTTTTGAGATTGGAATGAGATATGTTGTGCCAAATTGAGATTGTAGAAACAATCTCCTGAAATTGGAATGAGATTTGTAGCCTGTGCTTTTCTTTTCTTTGATTTACTCTTTGTGCACGCTGCCTTAACAAAATAGGTTAACATAAGAGTATCCTCAAAATCTCTTATCAGTATATATAGATGGATTCTAGTCTTTGTACTGCGTTCGTTGAAAAATGAAATAGTTGTGTTTGTATTTATGGTCTGCAGCATTGATAATAAAAATCTGGAGTAAAAATCCTTGCTGTAATCACCAAACACAAGTTCTCTGATAATGAGCAGCAGCACGCACGGGATGGGCCATGGTTTCATACACTCAACCTTTGTTGAGAACCAAACCAAAGCTTGTTATAAAAGGCTTTGCACAATGTCATGTTGATACCATCACCTCTCGATACATTTCACTAGTATTTGCACGTAAGAATGTGAGCATGATGAGGCATAGGGCACAAGATCTGGTGATGGTCAATTAGAAAAGGTGTTGAGGTTGGGAGGCATTAGGAAATGGCATATTCCTTTCTCTGTGAACCTTGCTGCTTCTCGTTGCGGGCACACCTCCAAAGACCACCTCCTCTTTGCGGCAGGTCCATGTAGGTTATCTTTCATTTTTCCATACTCAGTATTTGGGGGCAAAGTCACTGAAGTATCACCATGTTGAAGACCCTAGCCCTGAAGTGGCGCTTCAACTCAATCAGGGAAAATGTTCCGACCGCTTCAAATTTGCCTTCGGCGTGACCAGATGACTGTGAGGATTTGTTGCCAAAGACAATCTGCATCATTGAACTTTAACCAGACAAGGACAGAATCCATTCCAACAACAGAAGAAGGAAGGGTCCTGAGCTCCAGCTGCCGATTTGGCTTTGGTATGACCAAGCGACAAGGGGGTTCTGACGCCAATGCCTCGTGGTCCAATTGAGCAAGAAGGAAGAAGCTAGAGTTGACCTTGTGCAATTTTAGAGAAATTTCAAATTTTGAGAGAAACACATCAAAGTTGCTCACTTGCTCATAACGATCCTAACAACAAAAGCCCCCAACAAATATTATGGATTTCACACCCAAACGCGAAGAATGAAAACCCACAAAAATAGATCCAAAAATCCCAAAAAAGAAAAACGAAGAACACAAAAGACTTGACGAAACACTTTGATGAAATCACGAGGACATTATCTATTCAATGCTACGAAGCCACCCTCATCGTCTCACTCTCGTAGGAACTTGAGACAAAGAGTAATCACTCTCTTCTACCTCTCATCCCCTCTCACATGAAGTCCAACCCTAGCCTCACACCAACAAATGAAATTAGGTTTTGAAATAGCTACCTCTCAAACCAGCCATCCCAATATATATAGGGTCCAACCGAAAGATGAAATTACCCCTACCACTACTATTATGATAATTGCCCACGCATGAGCATTTTGGTCAATGTTTTTCCCTGGGCATCAGATGGCCATGCACGTTTTGCGGCATTGCTTTGCCTCGACACAAGCTTCATGATGTTATCACGCCTCCTCCAATCCGTGTCATCCTCCCCCGGTTTTGCGGCGAAACCGGAAAACTCCGCCACTTCCCGAAGCGCCTCCGCTTGATCGCCACGTCAAGCCTCCATGCGCCCTTGCTATTGAAATGCACAGTGTAGATCACCCGTACACCCACACGAACTCCTGGAGTCCGTTGATTCAAGCCTCTCTACCTTCACCGTTTTATTTTCGCCGACCGCCATGCTGCATCCAACAACTGCACATTACAAGCCAAGAGCTGCATTAATTCGCACCACGGTTGTCAATCACTCATCATCTAAGGGTGACCAACATTGGTATCTCAGTACCCATTAACAGAGTTTCATACGTTTGTTTCCTTGGCTATTTGCTAGGAAATCTGGAAAGGCATAGACAGCATGTGTGTCCATTGAAGCTGATTAAGCATCCATATGAGAGATTCTTTGCCATGAGAACTTGATCTTTCATACTACAGGACAGGTGCACACAAAGAGCAGACTCAAGGACGCCGTACTCCAAGGTGCTGGGTAACTGTTTCGTGGGGCATTCCAAATCATAGTATCGCAACCTTTGTCTAAAGGAATTCAGCTACCTGGTCGTGCACGTGATGAGCTAGGAGGCCAATATTAGACAGGTGTATACAACACGACTGATATGACAGAAGTTTGGAGCATGTGTGTTTATGGTCTGTCTTAGTTTTTACAGTCATATGCTACATGCCTGGGAGTTGCATAAACTTATTCTAGATGCTAGTTTGCTAGATCTAGATGCCTGAAGCAGCTTAATTAGGCTAGGCTGCTTCGGTCTTTTTGTTTGTCCCAATCTTATACAGTTACACTTGTCTTCCCCATCCTCCGCGACAGATGGTTATTTCCATAAATATGGAAACAAAATGGGGGCATGGATCGAAACAAAAAAATGGAAGGGAGTATCGCATTTGATTCAGCAATCAAGTTCGCCGCCTCTGGTAGACAAGTAATTGGGAACATGCATGGTTGCTTCCTATTACTATCATACTATGCAAAGGGTGCCTACTTCAAAAATATTTTCTCGGCAATCAAAATAATCCCTACGTCCACATAATATGCTGGGTGATTCCATTAAAAAATGTTTGTAAGCTAGGAACTTAATTAGGGTAAATATAACTGGAAAATAGAGTTTCAAGACGTACATAATATAGAAATATCAAGTTTAGTGGTCCACAGTGTCGAATGATTGTGTTTTTGCAGAAGACTAAACATTCTTCTGCACATTCAATTTTTGATCAAATATATCATTGATGCTTTTAAAATTGGAATGATATCTGTTGTGACAAATTGAGATTGTACAAAAAATCTCTTGAAATTGGAATGAGATTTGTAGCCTGTGTTTTGCTTTTCTTTGATTTACTCTTTGTGCCCACTGCCTTACTTAACAAACTAGGTTAACATAAGAGCATCCTTAAAATCTCTTACCAGTATAGGTATAGATGGATTCTAGTCTTTGTACTGCGTCCGTTCAAAAATGACATAGTTGTGTTTGTATTTATGGTATGCAGCACAGAGAATAAAAATCTGCAGTAAAAATCCTTGCTGTAATCACCGAACACAAGTTCTGAGCAGCAGCACGCATGTAATTGGCCATGTGTTCATTCACTCAAACTTTGTTGAGAACCAAACCAAAGCTTGGTATAAAAGGTTTTGCACAATGTCATGTTGATACCATCACCTCTCGATACATTTCACTAGCTATTTGCATGTAAGAAAGAGAGCATGCTGAGGCATAGGACACATGGTGATGGTCCATTAGAAAAGGTGTTGAGGTTGGGAGGCATATTAGGAAATGACATATTCCTTTCTCTGCGAACCTTGCTGCTTGTTGTTGCGGCCACACCTCCGAAGACCACCTCCTCTTTGCGTTAGGTCCATGTAGGTTATACTTTGATTTTTGCCAAAGACAATCTGCATCATCTAACTTGAACCAGACAAGGACATAATCCACGGGAATGGCAGAAGAATGAAGGAAGGGTCCTGAGCTCCAGCTCATGATTTTTGGAGCTTTCATGAGGTATTCAAATCAATTCAATATCTCGCTGTTTCAGAAAACAAAATCAATATGTCCCCATAATTGTCTCATGTTGTTGAATTGTAGTAAAAATCTTCATAGTTTGAGCTGCAGTTGTGATTTTTGAGGATACTTAAAATTCAGATACTAATTTTTTAGAAAGCAAACATCGCGTCTTCTGTTTGGATGAACTAGAAGCAAACAGCTCCTTGGAAACATGATTTAAATTATTGCATGCTCACTCAAAACAAACAATAAGATCGAATCTGTACGAAAGATAATAGCCACAATCACCAAACTGAAGCTCTCGGTCGACCATGTGCTTAATTAATTAGTCATCCTTTGCTGAGAACTACACAAAAGGTTTTTTTTTTTGCGGGTTACACCAAAGCTTGTTAGAAAACACGTGGCAAAATTTCTGTGATATCATCCCCCGTGCCTGTTTGTTCACTTTTTGGAAGTAAGAACGAGACTATACGGAGCCATCCAGCAGAAGAGTTTTGGATGATCCATAAAAAATTGTAGTTTATTTGTTGTGATCCCTTGACCAAATTGGATGTGCCTAGTAATTGGCCTGCTAGGACTGCGATGTGTACTTGTTTGGATATATAAATAAACAACGTACTGAGCCCATACACTAGTAGAAAAAGGACATTTCATCCCCTATCTTTAGTCCCGGTTAGGTTTTGAACCGAGACAATAGTCCTTTAGTCCCGGTTCGTATTTTTGTAGGTACAAGGAGGACCTTTAGTCCCGGGCGGTGGTTTCACCCGGGACTAAAAGGGTGACTTTTTGTCCCGGTTGGTGGCTCCAACCGGGACTAAAGGGTCTTTAGTCCCGGGTGAAGGTGTTTCACGGGTTATAATAAAGAAAAAGCATCTCACCTTCCATCACATGTGGGTAGGTGGCTGTGTGTGACATGCAAGAGGTTGTGGGTTCGAATCCCATTGGGTGCAAACATTTTTTGGCGTAAGGGACTTTTAGTCCTCGTGGGTTCGAATCCCATTGGGTGCAAATATTTTTTGGCGTCAGAGACTTTTAGTCCCGGGCATGAGGACCGGGACTAAAGGTCTGGACCCTTTAGTCCCGGCCTCGACTAAAGGTGGTTGAGGACCGGGACTAAAGCCCGGTTCTCTACTAGTGATACCGTATTCAACAAAGTTTTGAAATAAATGACATACAAGGCTTTATAAAGCGATCCGCTGAAGGGATAGCTGCATTTAGCATTTTTAGTTGGTCAAATTTTATTAAGCAACTGATTACTAGCAAATATAAGTATATACCAACCACAATTAAATGAACATCATAAAGCCGTGATCATAGTTGGGTAACCACAATTTAGATCATATTCAGATAAGTTAATTATGTGAGGGCTCAGGCTGCTCATGTCCACAAGCACGCCTATTGTAACAGTTTTACACTCTGCGAATGTTGTACACATTCACCGTAAGCCACGGTCCCTATTACCAGAGGCATGTAACCTTCTCACAACACGTGAACCAACTATTGGGTTTCACTGTGAGACATTTACAAAGCATATTTAATACAAACTAACCCGCTAACGTTTCTAGTCTAAGCACAGCATAACCCTCTCTAATGAGCGAAGTCATAGCAAAGCATACCACTCAAGAGGACCGGGCTACAACCCATCAACGCCTCCCTTCTTCCCCTTTTCAGGTAATATTAGGAAGCATTAAATACAGTAATTAATATCTCAAAGTCAGAGCCACGTGACACTTGTGGTTGCATTGTTTTCTTGAGCAATTCCTCCATGTTCCAATTAAAAAGAGGTGGTCTTACCAATTAATTAATTAAAAGATAGTATATGGAACATAGAGTAGGGGTTCATTGACCATCCTAGTTGACCAAACTAAGCATCATCTAGCATCAAAATTTATTAAATAACCCAGCTTCAAGATATGGTCAAAGAAACTAGAAAATCCAAACTTAACGCAAGCGGTAAATAAATACTGTAATTGAAATGCATGCCATTTAGGTACAACTGGGACTGATCAAGTTATGCTTGCCTTTCTCAAAACCCTGCTATTGCTCAAAGTTATCCTCGAACGGTTAGGCATCACACAACCACATGCAAAGGAATAATATAATAAATAACAAACAATACAAAAAACAATTTCAACGGAATAAACAACAACGTAAAACTATTCTACACATTACGATGAACATGTGAGCATGACAATCATTAAAATCATAGCTAAATGATAAAGATGTGGCTTTTCTAAGGTTCAAGGACTTACAGGTAAGTTTTAGAAACTTCTAGAGGCTTATCTGCGAAAAATTGGGGGCCAAAACATAATTTGATATAGAAACACTAGGGCTAACTTATAATAGATCAAGGACTGGGCTTTGGGGTGCTATTTCCTAAGACTTTAGGGGCTAAAATGTAAACCAGGGGCATATATCTATATTTTTACAACATGCTTGGATGGTGCGTTAGTTTCGCAAAAGATCAAGGGCTCTTTTGCAAAAAGGATAGAGATGCTTAGGTTGATTGGTAACCGATTGATTTGACTCAGGGCCAGGATAGATCTAGGCCACTAGATGTTGATCGAGCGGCTTAGATTGGGTCGACTGGAGAGAGGGGTTGCCGACAATGGCAAACAACGGTGCTGCTACACGTATGCCGCGGAGCTCCATTGGAGAAACACATAAATTTGTTAGGGGCTCGATTTGTGACATAGGTTGGTCCTATAGACAAGTGGGGTTAAGGCAAAGTTATCTAGGGTACACTTGGCACTGGTAGGGCTGCGACATCTGCATGGCGGGCGTCTAACTCCGATGAGGTCGCGCTGGGGCTAGAAAGTTAGAGAGGGAGCAAGGCATGTCTCCGAGCGTTGCTTACCACCATGCGAAGCAGCTATGGGGCAAACTCGACCAAGGCGACGTTGGACAGTGAGATTGACGATGCCCGGCAAAGCTCATGTATGATGGCACTAGGGTTCGTAGAGGACGGTGCTTGCTAGAAAAAAGAGGGCCAGGGAGGAAGGCAGCGCTCTAGCAAGAAGGGGCGGCTTGGCACCATGCCTTAGTGTGCGTGCCAGGAAGGTAGTGTTCCGGGTCGGGACTACGAGCTCAGAATCAAGTCCGGAGTGGGGCAAGTTGGAGGTTGGGGATTACCGGTGGGACCCACGGTTAGAAAGAGATAAGGGCGAAGGCGGGCTAGGTGGGCGCCTTTGGTTAGATGGATCGGCTGAGGCTGGCTCGGGGAAGAGAGAGAGAGCAGCGGCGAAGTTGGGCCGGTCAGAGGAGCTCGACCCACGAGCTGAAAAGGAGAGAGGATGTTGGAACTGGGCCGGCTGGCGGCAAGGCCCAAAAAGCTGGCCAGGCTGGAAGTGAAGAGAGGAGGAGTAAAACGGGATTGACCAAGTGTGTAAGGAGGAAAAACAGACTTTAGCTCAAACAACTCTTTTGGAACACAAACAAAGCAAAAAAAACTCAATGCAACAACATTAATGTAACAAAAACCAATTTTTGCTAAAAAATATCTAATGTGATATTTGAATTCATAAACAGGCTAGAAATTCCAATTAAATCCTAAAAATTTATTTAAGTCTTAATAAAACCTATAAAATTTCAGAAAATTTTCTAGATGTATTATGTGATGAAATTTAGGGTGTTACATAAGCATGCGAAGTCATGTTACCTCATTTTTTAATATGTTATAGAATTTCTAGAATGACTTGTTTTCTGGTATAGAGAGGAGTATGTGAGTAAGAGATGTAAGCCTTTGTAATGTTGGGTCGAAACCCACATCATTATATAATTTTAGTACCATTCACAGTTCTTTCCTTCGACATGTCAAAGAAATGAGATGAAGTTTGAAATCCGACTATGCATGATTATTTTCTGAGCATGCAGACAGACGCCCCTCCCTCACTCACGACATCATTCCCACGTGGGCTGTCCAAATAAACTTTGGTACATTGTAACATAGACAACCCGGCGAACTACTGACTGAACCAGTCATTTTGGAATTATACTTCTGTTCATGAAATCCGAAATCACTACTAGAAAACTCGATATCCGCCCGCCCCCTCCGCCTCAGCCATTTTTGGACCCGGTGCTGATGGAGCATCAGCACCGGGTCCAACGGCTTACCGGGTCGTGGCAAGACCCGGTGCTAATGTGCCCGAGGCCATTTAGCACCGGTCGCTGGCTGCAGCCGATGCTAATTTGCGAGCACTAGCACCGGGTCTTGCCGTGCTTCATATATCAGCTCCCCCCCCCCCCCC
>OAMR01000470.1:960262-973541 GCA_900205405.1 Echinochloa crus-galli | reverse complement strand
CAAGAGGATCAAATCACGACCATCCCAACACCATAATCTGTTGAAGACTCAAGTACTTCATCAACTGGTAGTTTCACCCACTCTTCTCCTTGTAGCTATCCACCTCTTCCTGAAGTTCTGAGTTGTGACTGTCCAACCAATATACTTCTTCCTTCAGTTCTTCTATCTCTTCTTCCTTGGCTGCCAGTGCTTTGTCTTTTTTGTGAGTTGATCTTCGAGACGGATATCTCGAGCATGGTGAGTTGCTCGGATCAGCCCTGCCAACTGCCTGTTGTTGCAAGCTTCGTACTCTGCTTCTCAAGTAAGGCAATCCTTAGTTTATAAAACTACTTTCACAACACTAGATTAATTCACGAGACAAATCTAATGAGGCCTTTGACTTCCATACCCTCTCTCTTAGCTTGGCAACTTTCTCCTCTAGGCCAATGTTCAAGTATTCTTGCTCTATCATGCACTGAACTGAGGTCCGCAAAGTCACGTTCCGCTCTCGATCTGTTGCGTGAGCCTGCAAGCTGACTGTTTCTCTGTCAGCTGGATCTTCAAGAGCGCGCGGTAGGTACCGGAAGCGGGTGTGGCTGAGCTGGTTCTGGTACACAAGTGTGGCAAGTCGGAGTATCCTCATGGCTATAGTCTGCACTGCCTGACTGGAGGTTCTCTCGCTGGTAGCATTAGTGACCTTGGCCGTCCAGGGATATTGGGTACTTCCATCTGCAACCGGGTGAGCACACCCTCGCCAGGGCCGTAGGTCCAACCCTCGTAGAAGACATTGTCCACGTCTATCCCCACTGTACGCAGCACCTCCCTTAGTAGCACTGCTAAGCCTCCACAGTCTGCACCAGTGGTCCTGATCTCCCATCATTCATCTGCTGGTCCTCTTGCTTCCATCTGCCAGACAGTTAGTGGGTTATTAGTAAGTTAGCAAGTTAGTAAGGTAAGGTAAGGGTAAAAGTTTTGTAAATAGTTGAGATGTACATATATATAGTTTTCAAAAAGTCCAAGGGGTTTCATATACAGTAGAGGACTCAGTTAGAGCTTCTGTCCTAAGTTTCCGATCTAAGGGTTATGCGCTACAGTCAAGTATGGCTCTGATACCAACTGAAACGAACTGGATTCTCAACGACGAGAATCCGACTCCCTGTACCCTCGAGATAGTCCCAGAAATAGCAGCTATCTCGTATAGAACTCATCTCAGTCGAATATCACATCCATACAACGATAAAAGATTCAATACATGGCATATATAAAACATAGCGTCTGGTACAAGCCCTCTGGGCTAAATCGACAATAAAAAACAGCTGCGAAGCGGTAGATAAATCTTCTGGGTCCACTTCCCGCAGGCATCCTTGAGCATAGCGCGCACCCTTCAATCATACCCCCCGTCCTGGTTGAACTCGTGGTCGGGGTCTTCACCTGAGAACCCAAAGTCTGTCCCCAAGGAAATGGGACAGGTCCACGTCACCAACCATAATATGAAGCAAGCTTTATAGTGGCCTATTCTAAGGTATAGAAATAATCAAGGTTTAAGCCAGGGTTTTCCTAAGCGAGCGGCAGCAATAACCCAAATTCATCTCATCACCAACTCCTTTCCTCACAAGCACAACCACTCCCCAAATCCAACCATCAGCCTCACATTCCCATCGGGCTCGTCCTGCCACAGCAGGTTCCCGCAAACATCATCCACCAACACCTTTCGCTCACTAGTCGACTCGGTGAGCTCCCTCCCCACCTTGTCTCATCAGCAACGCTGGACCAATCTCTCATAACCCAAATCAAAGGATGAGGTAAGAAAGCAGATTCCCATGCTAGTCGGAACTTATCAGAAATGGGTCGTCCGTAACCGTGGACACGGCTATACGTATAGTTTACACTCTGCAGAGGTGGCACTCCAGGAATCCATCCGGGCTGCAAGGCTAGTAATAAAACCAAATTAACTCCAAATCACATCTATTTCGTGAACCTGGGCAAAATTCTTCGTCTTCGTCAAAGCAGTTGTCGTAGTGCTCTGGCTCTTCCTGGCTCTCCCGAACTCCTAGGGTTGCGGAAAAATAAAATAAGGCGCGGCTACTAGCAAAGAAACACCAAAACAGTGATGAAAGAAGTCCCCAAGAACACCAAACTCTACACTAACGCGTAGGTCATAATTTTAGAAAAATATAGAAATTGGTTTCATATTTTTCTGAGCTACGGTTGATTTATTATTAATTTTTGAAGTTTAAATCATTTTCTAAAAATATTAAATAATTTCCGATTTCCGAAACAGAAAAACAGACAGAAATTAGCCTGCTGATGTCAGCATGACGTCATGCTGACGTCAGCAGTGGGGTCCGCCTAGGATGACGTCAGCAGTGGACCCTGCTGACGTCAGCGTTCAACGGTCAACGGTCAACGGGTCAACGGTCAGCTCTGGTCAGTGGCCCAGGTGGTCAGTGACACACAGTGTATGACATGTGGGCCCCATACGTCAGCGCAGTTATTCGAAAAAGAAAAAGAAGAAAGCGATCCTGGGCTGGAACTGGGCCAAAAGATGGATGGGCTCAGAAAGTTCAAGGGTGGAAACCAGACTTAAGCGCAAGATTAGGCCCACGAAGGGGGTGCTGCTGGATCTGCTCTAGTGGACCCGGTCAACCGTGAGTGCGGTGCACGTGAACCAGGCGCACGGGATCAAATTGTGGCCGACTCGTGTGGCGTGTTGGTGTGGTCCACGGTGCGCACCAGAGCACGGCAGCGGCGCTGGTCGACGGCGAATCTCGCCGGGAATGGCTCGGCGCTGGCCTAGAAGCGGTGCTAGGGCTCGGCTGGGTGCTCGCGGATCACAACCGGCGAGAAAAAGGTGGGGCTTGGCTGCGGCTTGGGCTCCCCGACGCGAGCGGCGGCGGCGCGGACGGGCGGCGGAGACGGGAGGACGGCGCGATGATGGGGCCGGGACGGGCGGCGGAGGACAGTGGCGGCGAGCGGCGCGGATCGGCCGGGGCGGCGCGAGGCGCGGCCCCGGGCGGCGGGCAACGGGCGGCGGCGTCGTAGTTAAGGGCGGCGGTGTAACAACCCTAAAAATTCCATTAGGATTTGTTGAATGCAAAAAGGTGAATTTAAAATTTTTTGGTGAATTTTGTGCAAGACAACAAACATATAAGAGTGTCTTCTAATTGCTCCCTAAATTCCTAGGCAATTTTAATTCAAAATAAAAATAATTTGAAGTGCTAAGGACCAAATAGATGTGATTTGGAGTTAATTTGGTTTTATTGGATTTTTGGTTGTGTTTGAATTCAAATTCTAGATTTGAATTCAAACAAATACTAACTAAACTAATTCAAACCCAACCTAACCCTGTTGGGCCGAAACCCGTAGCCAAAGTCCAGAAACCACCCTCGAACTTCCTTTCCCGAGCCAGCCTGCCAACCGGCCCAGCTGGCCTTTCGGCCCAGCGCCGGCCCAAACTTCCTCCGCGTCGCCTCCGCGTCCCCTTCACCTGTCTCACTGACAGACGGGTCCCGCCTGTCAGCTTTCTCTCCCTCCTCTCCTTCTTCCCCGCGCCGACGCCACCGCTCTTTCTCTCTCTCTCTCTCTCTCTCTGCTGAGCCGCCCGTGACGCGCTCCGCGGCCCGTCGCGATTGCGACGCGTGGCCCGAGCGGGCTCGCCAAGCCATCTCGCCGTCCGTTCGGCTGCGATTCAATCGTCGGCGGTCTGCAAAGGGATGGGCTTGGCAACGGGTCCCTGCACAAGACAAGGCACAGCTCGAAGGCTGGCTCCAGAAGAAGGGCTGGCTTGGCTTGGCGAGCACGCGCGGCGGCGCTCCGCCGGAAACAGAGAGGAAGAAGGGGTCTCCGTGGGTGGCTCACCTAGGGGCAAGTAGTCGATCGCTGCAGCTCGGGTAGGTTGTTGATGCCGTGAAGATGCTCCTGCGCCCTCGAATGTCCCTGGTCCGGCTCCTTCTTGGCGGCTCTACGGTCGACGGTGATGGCTTCGGCGGCGGCGTCGTGGGGAAGAAGCTTCGGCCTCCCTCGCGTCTTCCTTGGCTCGGCTCCTCTTCTCCTCCCTCACTGCTCCTTCTCCTCCCTCTCCTCTCCTGGATCAGTGGCTTGGTGAACCCCAATTGGGGCGGCGCTTGAACAGGGGAGACGGCCGGCGGTCTGTTTTATAGGGCGGTGGCTAGGGCTGGAGGGCCACGGACGGCGAGATGGCTTGGCGAACGGGCGGCGGAGACGGGAGGACGGCGCGATGATGGGGCCGGGACGGGCGGCGGAGGACAGTGGCGGCGAGCGGCGCGGATCGGCCGGGGCGGCGCGAGGCGCGGCCCCCGGCGGCGGGCAACGGGCGGCGGCGTCGTAGTTAAGGGCGGCGGTGTAACAACCCTAAAAATTCCATTAGGATTTGTTGAATGCAAAAAGGTGAATTTAAAATTTTTTGGTGAATTTTGTGCAAGACAACAAACATATAAGAGTGTCTTCTAATTGCTCCCTAAATTCCTAGGCAATTTTAATTCAAAATAAAAATAATTTGAAGTGCTAAGGACCAAATAGATGTGATTTGGAGTTAATTTGGTTTTATTGGATTTTTGGTTGTGTTTGAATTCAAATTCTAGATTTGAATTCAAACAAATACTAACTAAACTAATTCAAACCCAACCTAACCCTGTTGGGCCGAAACCCGTAGCCAAAGTCCAGAAACCACCCTCGAACTTCCTTTCCCGAGCCAGCCTGCCAACCGGCCCAGCTGGGCCGCCGCTCAGGGGCCTGCCGGCCGTCGTCGCCCGACCCGTCACCTCCGACCTCCGCCGCCCCTGTCGCCTCCATCCTAGCGAACGTGTTCGGTGATGCATATTTGCTTAGCGAATGTGTTCGGCCAAATGCGCGTGGCCGAACGCGTTCGCTAAACATTCGACCATACAATGTGCTTAGAAATATTTACAAAATGCTTAGAAATATTTATGTTGTACATATGTTGTATATTGGATATGTTATATGTTTGTACATATGTTATATGTTTTATGTTATATGTTATAGTTATGGTGTATATTGTAAATGTTATATGTTATAGAAACAAAAATATTGGAAATGTGTTATATCAAAAATCCTTTCCGAACCCAAACCCCAAACGAACCGCTCCATTACCCCGTGGATGAAATAACTCAACGAACCGCGTGCGAGCTTGTCGTCAGGCAGAAGAACTTAGCTGTGATGGTACGTATACGACATTAGTTCGTATACTGCATAAATTTCACCATAAATATCTTTTATTTACTAACTTCTTTGTGACTAATTTATCAGGTCGCGTACGGTATGACCAAACGAGTGGAAGAAGGTCAAAAATTGCATTGCAAGGGCATTCCACATGGTTATGTGCCGGTTGAGGTGGAGCAAGTAGTTGACAAGTGGGATGGCTTGGAACTTGACATCCCTGGAGGTGACGGAGAAACAAAACTCGAGGATTGTTCTCACTGCATCATTCTATGGAGCAAGCGAGACGTCGTCATACCCGGTACACCTGCTAGCAACAAGCCTCCGTCACCTCCCCTGTCTCCAAGAGATGATCCACCGGATCATGATGATTCTCCGGGAGCTCATGATGCAAATCCGGATCCCTCTCCGTCTCGGTCTCCTGCGCCGCGGAGGTCTCCGTCTCCTCCGCCGCAGAAGCCTCCACTGAAGAGGCAACGCCGCACTAAAGTCTGCGCCCCCACTCCACCAGGGAAGAAGGTACAGAAAGCCAAAGAGAAGCCTGCACGAGAGAAAAATGCTGGTGAGATGAGTCCAGAAGAGCTCACTGCCTGGGTTAAAGCAGACACAAAGAGGCAACTTTTCACGAAGAAAGCCCTGAGCTGGAGCCGAAGCTTGACCCCAAGGTCATCGAATCATTCCTCAATAATATGACCATGGGTCAACAAAAGACAGTAATATCAGACTATGACCGCTCATTAATGAAATCTCGACGAAAGAGGAAGGCAGGAGATAAGGAGGCGGGCCCGTCCAAAGCTGTTCCTCAGCTCGTCAAGCAACCTCAGCAGTCGTTGCCTCCATTGCCATCTGAGCACGAGCTGAACGTTCAACGAACAATGGCCGAGATAGGACTATCCAGAGAGCAAGTCCTGGGGATAGCCGAAGTCCGTAGAAACACAACGTATAAGTGGCCGTTTAAACTGGGCGAGACTTTGGTCCCTCCTGACTTGGAGAGCAAGCTACAGACGAAGATGCGCCGATTCCATCAGTGGTATTTGGAACAATCAAGAAGAAAACGACGCATGTTAGGGGCTCGCATCAAGGACCAAGATTTCTTCGCCGGCGAGGAAACTCTGTTGTTAACTTTTAAGGATATATATGATGTGTACCACGGAGACGCCATGGACGTGTCTTTGATCACCTGTTGGACATTGTAAGTGCTTTGTTCTCGTTTACAATTGACACTTTGAAAACAATTGTAATTTATGCTGACATGGCCTATATTTATTGCTTAACATGCAGAATGTAGATTCAAAGATGTCGGAGGGAAGGAATATTTAACGTTGGTTATATGAACCCGATAAGGATAAGCGATGAAATGATTGTGATAAATCTTGAGGAAACATATCAAAACTTATACAAGTATATCCAAAATCAAAATTACTGCGACTCCATACTATTGCCGTTCAACTTCGAGTGAGTACGTATACACATATCTACTTATAGTGCCTATACAAAATTTCATTTCTGATGAAAATGTATGCATGTATACAGTTTCCACTGGGTCCTAATCATATTGTGTCCTGACTGAGGTGTGGTCCACGTCTTTGATTCGTTGAATTCTCCAAGATTTAAATTACAGAACATCATTGACATGTTTACAAGGTGACCTATATTTTTCTCTAATTAATTCAGCCCCTACACTCGCAATGAATCAACTGAAATTTTTTGTTCGCAGGGCGTGGGTTCAATTTCGTCAAGAAAATCCCGGTATCATCCATGAAACACTCACATGAAAGATTGGCTTTCCGGTAAGCAAGTAATTTATACATGTAGGCCTCGGCTAATCTATTATATGAATTTTACTTAACTTCTTTTGGTCGCAGTGTCGCAAACAGGGGTTGGGAAATAATTTATGTGCATACTATGTTTGCGATAACATGTATTTGTTGGGGCAGAAGAAAATAGATCACCATGATGTTATGGTACGTAATAATAAACACATTTCCATGATTATTTCAAGCACAATTATCGTCTTCAATTCCACGGATTTAATATCTTTCCATTATTTGCAAATCATAGATGTCGAAGCTGAAGGAAGAAAGTCTCGAGAAAGAAAGAATCAACGCAATTTCTGAACAGCTCATAGGATGGATTTGGGACGAGGTCGTCGAACCCCGAGGAGAATTCCATGTCCCCCTGGAGGATGTGCCAGACAGTTCATCAAGTCGGAACTGATCTTAAGTTGTAATATACAGTTCTAACTTTTCCTGACCGTTTGGTTGCACGTGGCCAAATAAAGTATGTTTGGATAATTACCTACCGGAACAGTGGGCATAGTTTCTTGGCATTAAGTATGTTGGCGACTTGTTAAAACTGTTGAAGAATGTACAACTTATATAATGAACTAGGAAAGCTGTAGGCCACTAGAGAATAATTGATAATTAAAAATCACTGAAACATGTTATCACTCGTATCAAAATTACCGGGAAAGACCGGCCACGCATCGCGTAATAACGTATTGGAACTTAGTAAAAATGAAAATGACATGCCACGTGGAAGTTACCCGACATGAGTTGATGAGGCCTGTGTAAATCATTCCATTACTAACTCCATAAAGCAGACATCACTACGTGAAAACCTCAAATAGGTAACACGGCATGGGTAACGGCACATAAAGCGTCAGCAGCAGCTGATCATCCAATCTCTGCCTCAGCAACAACAGCAGCAGAATAGCCTATTACCTCTGCCACAGAAGCAGACTAAACAGGAGCCAACACAGAAGCAGCAACAACATCAGCTGATCAGCCAACCTCAGATCGATTGGTTTTGCCAGGTTGCTACAATTTGCCATGTTCTCTTTGCTCCATCCAGACAAATGTTGTCGCTAGACGTCTAGATCAATCTTCAGTGTTTGTTGTACGCATGGAAGGCAGCAGGAACCGAGACTTTCGTCCATTCGAGATGCCTAGCTTAGCCATGATAATTTGTCGTCAGCTAGCACATGATTAATGCCTGCAGAAGTCACATCCCCGGCCAGGGTGCATCGATGGAGCAGGCCGGTCCTCGTTCACGACAATGTTTATGTGCAGCACGGGCTCCTCAGCTCCAATGCTATGAAGACATCATGATGCATGAAGCGCCAGGGGGGGATGTCATCCTACCCACGTATGGCTGCAGATGCAGGCAACAAAGCCATCTTTTTTCTCCACAGTATGAATTGATTTAAACCTAAACATGAACAACTGATTTCTTACTTTATATTTCAATTTTTTTGACACAGTAAATTGTTCTCAAGGTCATTATTATGTGGAATATATCATCCATTACTGCAACTATACTCTAGGACCCAATCAAAGGTCCTAGAAAAAAGAAATGCATGCATCACAAATGTACATTCAGAGCATATGCAAGTTAAAGATTAGAGATGTTTCATAATGTTTGGAGAGGTATCCACCGGTATCTTAAAATACATGGTGTTTTGAGAAGAAAATTAAATTAAATCAAGAGGAATTTGAAAATGGTTGGCTCTAATTAATCCCAATCATTTTAAAATCCTCTAAAGATTAATGCTACAATTTTCTGAATTATACATGGAAGCAACTCATATAGCACTAGAAATTATTGGTGGACTGGTATACTGGGGATGTCAGTACTTCACTACTCTCATTATTTATAGACGGAGGGAGAACCAAATAATTAGACCTGATTCCATTGTTCTTGATTTTAACCGGAGCTACTCCCAGAGTGGCCCGTTTCTTTTTTCTGAAATACACAGCCCATGAATAATTAGACGCGATCTACAACTTTGTAGTTGAAAAGTTTTTGAATGTAAACAGTTTAGGTGCCAAAATATTGTTGTCTATTTATATTATTTGAAATTTAAAATTAAATTAAATTTCGGGACATTAAATGACTTCAAATAAAAAACTTTGATATAAAATTTGTCTTCATTCGAGTTTGTATGAAAAAAGTATGAATTATTGATATAAAGTTTTTAGATCACCGTGTGTTGGCCCATATGAGATTCAAAATCAAGTTTGAGGAGCGATGTGATACAACCGAACAAGTTTGAGAACTTGAACGAATGATTTGCAAGTTTAGGGACCGAAATGACACAACCGAACAAGTTTGAGGACCTAAATGGTCAATTTGAGAGTTTAGGGACCGGGATGACACACCCGCGATAGTTTAGGGACCGGCCGTACGCTTTACTCTAGAGTATAACAGGGTAGAAAGAAACAACATTTGTAAAATAAGGCTATACAAGGTATATCATCATCATCATCATGCGAGTAATGTAGAACGCTAGCATACTAGTTGTAATGCCTAAATAGGTGTTCAAGATTGGTATGGGCGTGAACTTGGTGAATGATTTTCCTCCTCATAGTAGTAGCTTTGGTCTTCTGGTTCGCCATGGTCCTTGATAGATCCTAGAGACGTAAATAAAATAAATACCAAGGACTTATTTGAAAATAAACACCAAACAAGAATCAAGAATGAACCAAATAACACAAAGTCTAATCTAACACGTAGAGCATGATTTTAGAAAGATGATAAAATTGGTTTCCTATTTTTGTGAGCTGTGGTTAATTTATCATCATATTTTGAAGTTCAAATTATTTTTAGAAAGCCATTATCAATTCCAAAAAGAAAAGAAAAGAGTGACAGGTGGCGGCACCGCAGAGCGGCACTTGTCCGCACAATCAGCATAGCTGATGTTAGCATCACATCATGCTGATATCATCAGTGGGGACGGGTTTGCTGTGTCAATGTTGACTTGTTCAACACAAAGGTTGACTTGGCCAATGACCAACATTGATCACTCAACGGTCTTAGGTCAACGGTCAAAGGATTAGCTGGTCAATGGTTGGCAGGATCAGTGGGGCCCAGGTCAGTCTCATGTTGTGGGTAATAGGTGGGGCCCAGTTGTCAATGGTCTTATAAGATTTTGTCTTCGGCTATTGCACCTTTGAGTTAACCCTTTTATACGAAGCGAATTCAAAAGTGTAAGCCGAGTGCTATGTGTACGTGTGCACGCCCCTTAAAAATGTTAGGCAGTGCGGCTTTGGTGGACGGAGTGTTACATGAGTTTTTTTTACATCTTTTTGGGATTGGGGCGACTCCATTTCTGTTGTTTATTTACTTATTTGGGGTTAGCTTTGATCCCAAGCAAACATTAATAATTTACATGAAAAAATTTGGTTATGTGTCCTCTGTCCATGACTTTTGGTGCGTGCACATGATGGGCCATGTGCTCGTATGCTTTGCTGAGAACCAAACTAAAGTTTGTTATAAGGGTGTGGCACAATATCTGTTGATTGTATCAACGGCCTCAGCATACGTTTCACTATTTGCAATCAAGAGAAATGGTGTGCTGAGCCGTAGTGCAAAAGAGTTTGGGTTGGTCCGGGAAAAAAATATGTTGGGGTTGCGAGGCATTAGGAAACGCATCTTGGTAGTACCAATTAGGAGACTTTGGGATGAAGATAAGAAAGCTCTTGGTCTCAATATTTTTTTTCGAGAATAGGATTGGTTAAACGCATCTGCTGAGATTGGTCATCTTGATCCTGGCGAACCTTGCCGCCGGCCCTGATAGGCGCGGGATCCGCGGTCATCGACGAGACGTTCAGAAGCGAGCAGCAGCCCGCGCGTGCGGAAGCACGATCTGTTGTTTAATCATGCACTAATCTCCTGGCTGAAACGACTAAACTGCCCTAAGTTATATTTGATTACTAATTTTTTAATCAAATGGCTGAGATAAATTCTCTTGCGAGGAACTGCTGGTTTCGGCCAAGCATTGTAACAAGGCTGTGGTACTAATTATTACTAAAGCAACTTAATGCTTACTCATTTTCGAGTGAGCCAAATGCCACCATGTTCAGTGCGTGTGATGGGTATGGCCATCAGCTGGTACCAAGAATTAGTTCGTAGTTAAATTTTATGTGTTTTCAGCTATGATTTTGTTTTCAGTGTTATGAAGAAGTATGGTTTATTTGACAAGGAGCAATTAAGAAGGCATCGGGAAAAAACAGTCAAAATGTTTATGGACGTCTTGGGGGCAGCTTCCGTTATATATAGTGTGGGACCATGATCCCTAGGGCCACTCATTCATGGGATTAAAACTACTCGATAAGGAAGGTTTATTCCGACTACTTTAAACCAGTCGGCTATGGTGCAAGACGGCGTAGTTGATTAGGAAAGACTAGTCGTATATTGTTAGGAGACTCCCCAAAGTACCCTGTTGTAGTACTCCTTGTTGTATACGACTAGAGTTAACCGACTTGTAACTCTGCTCCCCGGATATATAATCAAGCACACATGACGTAGGGTATTATGCTACTCGCGTCCCGAACTTGTCTAAATCTTTGTGTTGTTCGTGCACTATCGTTCCTAGAACTCGGCGAGTGTCACACCCAGATTTTCACAAAAACCAGAATGCGGCCATATGTGTGCCCAGAAAGTCATAGTACACATATAGCGAATAAATATGATAAACAGAGAACATATGTTGGAATAAATTCTTCATTAAATAAAGTGTTTACATCAGAGTGCTTCATAAATGATCTAAGCAATAACAGCGGAAGACTAATAAAACTCTCAACTAATGGAGCCGCAATCCACAAGGACTCTGACTGGGAGATCACAGCTCAGTAGTACGGTAAATCTTCGGGAAACTCAGCAATAGACTCATGCCCAGCCCAATCTGTTTACCCATCTGAGATTTTGTTGAATAAAATAACAAGTGTAAGTAAACAATTACTTAGCAAGTATAGCACGGGTATGGAGGCTCAAAATAGGCTAGACACGGCTTAACTGCATTAGCATTTTTAGTTGGTTTATTTTAACATTAACCAAATTACTACAAGTGAATGAAACCCGGTTGTAACCCAATTAATAAAGTATAAGTGGCATTAAACATAAATAAACATCATCTTCTAATAAAAAAGGATCCAGGCCGCTCGTGACCCTGAGCAAGGCTATCATGATAGATTTACACTCTGCAGAGGTTTCGCCCTTTACCCACCCATCGCAGGGACTCCCAACACGGGACTGTGCCTCACGGGGGCATAGCCGACGGATCACCCGTCCTCGGTGGATCAAACCATACACTCATGAGTGGTTCTTATAACGTCGTCGGCCACTCTGGTAACCACTGACAAGCTAGAGACGTACAAGCTACTTGACCAAGACCAGAGCCATAATAGTTCTAGCGGTGGCGACAGGCTCCTGGGTTGCCGCTTTAAGAACCGGACCTTACGGAGAGACACTAGAGCAGAGCACGAAGCACATGCTCTAGCTCCCTGAACCAAGTTGCTAAAAAGCAAGTTTTATCATTATGTTACACTGAACTAAGTCAAGATTAACATTTAAGTAATAGTGACAGTAGATGCGCGTAGCAATGATTCTACCCCAAATGCAATAACCCAAGGTAAACAAGGATAGGATAAACAAAACTAGGTACAACCTTAATGGTATATCAAATTTAGACACATGCAAGTATGAAATAATTTAATACAAGTGAGTAGGTAGGAAGGATTGTCCGTGCTATACATTGCCTTCCTCGAAGGGCAGCAGCTGCTGCTGCGAGTCCTGCTCCGGAAAGTCCTCTAGGTACTTGAACTCCAAAGCGAACGGCTCACCGACTGGACACGCATCACCATACAAGCGAACACGCAAACCAATACATGCAAACAAATAACATTCTATTAGAACAGTACACCAAACAGTAGAAACAGTACAAATAAAGGTTCTAGAAATATTCTACGCTTCGCTACGAACACATGAGCGCGAAAATCACACTAAAACAGAAAAGATATGGCTTTTCTAAGTTCTAGGGACCTGCTGGTAATTTTTAAGAGGTTCTAGGGGCTTATTTGAAGAAAACCAAGGACTAAAACATAATTTCATATAAAAACCTGAGGGCTAACGCGCAAAAACACCTAGCTAGGACTGCGGGTTCTAATTTCTAAAAGCTCAGGGTGTTATTTGATAAAAATAGAACCTATTGGTAAATATAGATACACAGGGGTGGACCGCGGGTTGATTAACAAAGAATGGAGGGGTTCTTTAGCAAATTCGCCAGGCTGACCGTTTTCTAGGGGGTTGTACTTGAGCTGTGGGG
>OAMR01000470.1:947306-959591 GCA_900205405.1 Echinochloa crus-galli | reverse complement strand
GGAGGGAAGTCGGCCGAGCCAGGGGAAGTTCGGGGCACGCGCTGGGCCGAGCTCAGGAAATGGGCTTCCCGGGAGAAAAGAAAGGGAGGGGGAAAAACAGACCGGGGAAGGAGTTTAGGCAGCAAGGATGAACTTTGGCCAAAACAACTATTTTAGGGCTCCAAACAAGGTGATTCAAATTTGAATTTAAATAAATCTAAATTCTCGTTTGAACGACAAGCAATACAAAAATTAAATGCAGCAGCATGAATGCAACAAGAATGTTTCTACAACTTATATTTGATTTTAATTCTCATT
The DNA here is from genome assembly GCA_900205405.1 of Echinochloa crus-galli. Taxonomy (NCBI): domain Eukaryota; kingdom Viridiplantae; phylum Streptophyta; class Magnoliopsida; order Poales; family Poaceae; genus Echinochloa; species Echinochloa crus-galli. The sequence goes on along the minus strand of OAMR01000470.1, from coordinate 959,294 downwards.
CATTTAACCTGTATTAATTATGAAAAAATTAAATAAATGTCAATTAATTACTAAGAATTTTAAATAGGCAATTTTTGGCTGTTACAAACCGACCCCCCTTAAGATGAATCTCGTCCTCGAGATTCGGACGTGGAGGCGAAGAGCTGCGGGTACTCGGTCTTGAGATCTTCTTCCCGTTCCCAAGTTGCTTCATCCTCCGAGTGTCGGCTCCACTGTACCTTGCACATCCGGATGACTTTGTTCCTTGTCACCCTCTCAGAAACCTCCAGAATCCTGATCGGATACTCCTCATAAGTGAGGTCCTCTTGCACATTCAGCTCATCTATCGGGATTTGCTCTTCAGGCACCCGCAAACATTTCTTTAGCTGAGACACATGGAACACATTGTACACTCCGGCCAATCTCTCAGGTAGTCCAAACTGATATGCCACTTCACCTTTCCTTTCAAGTATCTAGAAAGGTCCGATCTATCGAGGTGCTAGCTTGCCCTTGACATTGAACCTCTTCACGCCCCTCATCGGAGACACCTTGAGGTACACAAAATCTCCAACTGCAAAACTAAGATCCTTCCGTCTGACATCCGCATAACTCTTCTGCCTGGACTGTGCCACCTTCAAATTTTGCCTGATCACTTGCACTTGGCGTTCTGCATCTCTGAGTATCTTCGGCCCAAAGACTTTACTCTCTCCAGTCTGATTCTAGAACATTGGTGTTCTGCACTTCCTGCCATACAAAGCCTCGAATGGTGCCATCTGCAGACTCTTCTGATAACTGTTGTTGTACGAGAATTCCGCATAGGGTAAACTCTTGTCCCAGCTAACACCATACTGCAGTGCACATGCTCTCAACATGTCCTCCAGAATCTGATTAGTCCGCTCTGTCTGTCCATCTGTCTGGGGGTGGTAAGCTGAACTAAACTGCAACTTAGTGTCCATGGACTCATGTAGCTTATGCTAGAATTGTGAAGTGAACTGAGTACCATGGTCAGACTCTATCTGCTTCGGGACTCCATGCAAACACACAATCCTCTCCATGTACAACTCTGCCAATCGGGCGCCTGTATAGGTGGTCTTCACCAGAAGAAAGTGTGCCACATTGGTCAAGCGATCCACAATCACCCAAATGGAGTCAAATCCTCGCTGTGTGCAGGGTAGACCAGTAATGAAGTCCATGCCAACTTCTTCCCATTTCCATTTGGGTATCTTCAAGGGCTGGAGTAATCCGGCTGGTCTCTGATGTTCAGCCTTAACTCTCTGACAAGTGTCACATAGTGCCAAATGTGTCGCCACATCACGCTTCAATCCGTACCACCAGAATCTTTCCTTGATGTCTTGGTACATCTTGGTGCTTCCTAGGTGGATCGAGTATGCCGAATCATGCGCTTCTCTTAGGATCATGTCCTTGATCTCCACTATATCGGGCACACATATCCGCTTCCCATGCCACAAGGTTCCTTGATCATCCACTCGGAAACCAGAGGCCTTTCCTAGGGCAACATTATCCATAATTTCCTTAATCTTTTCATCACCAAGCTGTCCTTTCCGGATCTCCTGTTTAAGAGTCGGTTCTACCCACATCTCGGTGATGCTAGTCACGAATCCCAGACTCATCTTCTCAAATTCTCGGCTGAGTTCTTCAGGAAGACAATGGCTAATGATCCTGTTCACATAGCTTCTCCTACTCAGAGTGTCTGCCACCAAGTTAGCCTTGCCAGGGTGGTAATGGATCTCCAGATCATAGTCCTTGATCAGCTCCAACCATCGGCGTTGCCTCATATTCAGCTCTAACCGAGTGAAGACATACTTCAGGCTCTTGTGATCAGTGTAGATGTCACACTTGTGCCTAAGCAGGTAATGCCTCCAAATCCTCAAAGCATGCACCACAGCTGCCAACTCCAAATCATGTGTCGGATAATTTTGCTCATGCTTCCGCAACTGTCTTGATGCATATGCCACGACTCTCCCTTCCTGCATGAGTACACACCCCAGTCCTAGACGGGATGCATCATAGTAGATGGAGAAGCTCTTGGCTATGACGGGCAATACCAGTACAGGTGCTGTTGTCAGCCTCTTCTTCAACTCTTCGAAGCTGGTTTGGCACTCCTCTGTCCGGATGAACTTGGCATTTTTCTCCAATAACGTCATCATGGGTTTAGCAATCTTGGAGAATCCTTCAATGAACCGTCGATAATATCCGGCCATTCCAAGGAAACTCCTGATCTCGCTGACATCCCGGGGCGGGTTCCAGCTCAACACATCATTAACCTTCTTCGGGTCAACTGCTACTCCTCCATTGGACAACACGTGTCCCAAGAATGCCACTTCCTTCAACCAGAACTCACACTTGCTCAACTTGGCATATAGCTGATGTTTCTGAAGTCTCTGCATCATCATCCTCAAATGATCTTCATGTTCCTCTTCATTCTTGGAGAAGACTAGTATGTCATCAATGAACACCACCACGAACTTGTCAAGGTAGTCCATGAAAACACTATTCATCAAGTACATGAAGTATGCAGGAGCATTGGTCAATCCGAAGGACATAACCGTGAACTCGTACAACCCGTACCGAGTAGTGAAAGCCGTCTTGGGTATGTCCGACGACCGGATCCTCATCTGATGATAACCCGATCGAACGTCTTTCTTGGAGAACACACAAGCTCCCTTCAGCTGATCAAACAAATCATCAATCCTTGGCAGCGGGTACTTGTTCTTGACGGTCACTTCGTTGAAGGCTCGATAGTCCACACACATCCTCTGTGTCCCATCCTTCTTGTCCACGAATAGTACTGGTGCTCCCCATGATGAAGCACTAGGACAGATATACCCCTTGGCTAGCAAGGAGTTTAATTCTTCCTTCAGTTTCTCCACCTCCTTCACTCCCATTCTATATGGCCTTTTAGCTATAGGTGCAGTGCCAGGATTAAGTTCAATAATGAATTCAACTTCACGTTCCGGGGGCATACCTGGCAACTCATCTGGAAATACGTCCGGGAACTTGCTCACCACCCTGATGTCGGCGGGAGCTGCACCCTAAGCTTGGTTGACTTGGCACTGCTCTGAGGAACTGGCCGCCTGGTACTCCAGCTTATCACCGGACTTCGCTAACAGCTGTACGATCCTCTTGGCGCATTGGATTACTGCTCCATATCTGGCTAACCAGCTCATTCCTAGAATTAACTCGAACCCAATAAAATTCAGGACTATGGGATATACTTCAAAGTCTACCCCCCTTATTGCAATGACAACTCTGGAGCAGCGTAAGCTGGCTCACTGTTCCCCTCCTGGGGAGCTAACTAACATAGGGTTCCCCATTGGTCGCAGAGTCATCATATTCTTGTGTACAAATGCAGCAGAGATGAAAGCATGCGAAGCTCTAGAATCGAATAAAATAGTTGCGGGGGTCGAGTTGACAAGGAACGTACCCACAACCACGTCAGTAGCTTCCTCTGCAGTTTCTGCACCCATGTGGTTGACCTTGCCTCTGGCGGGGTTCTGGGGTCCCCGGTTGGCCTGCTGCTTCCGGCCTACTGGTTAGCGTTCTGGGTCTTCTTGGGGCAGACATTGGCATAGTGCCCCTGCTCTCCACTGTGATAACATGCTCTGGGACCCACTGGCGTGTTGTTGACGCGATTGGGGCGCTGAACGGGGCCTTGCTACACCGGGTTGCGCTGAGCTGGGACATTCTGCAGCTGGTTCTGAGGACGCTGCTGCTATGGCACCTGAGGGTACTGGGGGCGCTGCTGGTGTTGGCCATGGTTAAACGGACCCTACTGACTCTGGAAGTGCTACTAGCTCCCAATCTGCTGACTGCCCTGTGGAGGGACGAAATGGGGGCGACTGCTGCTCCCGATCTGCTGACCCTGGAACTTCCTCTTCTTCTCCATCTCACAACGCTTGTGTTCCAGCATCAAAGCACCGTCCACCAGTTCCTGGAAGTTGGGGAACCTGGTGAACATCAGCTGGTACTACAGAGCATCCTGCAAGCCATCACGGAACCTGGACTGCTTCTTGTCGGTGTCCACGTCCTCCGGAGCATAGCGGGCCAACTCGATGAACTTGTCACGATAAGCGGTGACACTCATCCCTTCTTGCTTCAGTGCCAGGAACTCCTTCTTCAGGGTCATCAGAGCTTCTGGCACGTGGTGGGAGCGGAAGCTGCTGCGGAACTCCTGCCAGATGATCTGAGTACGGTCGACGTGAGCGTACTGGTACGAGTCCCACCAGTCCAATGCCGGTCCCTGAAGCTGTCCTCCGGCGTACAACACCTTCTCCCAGTCATTGCATTGTGCGATGTCGAGCTGTCTCTCCACCGCCTTGAGCCAATCATCAGCCTGCAGGGGATCAGTGGCCTTGTTGAAGGTAGGAGGACGTCCCTTCAGGAATTCACACCTCTTGTCACGGGGCGGCTTGTTGTGCTGCGGCGGATTCTGCTGGTTCTGCTGCATCATCACCATTGTCTGGGCCATCTGCTGCATCAGCTGGGTCTGCGTGAGCATCATCTACTCAATGGTGGGAGGTGGTGGCGGCAGTCCACTGGCACCGGGGTTGCTCCTTGTGTTCACCATCTATCATCAATAAATAATTCTCATAAAAATTCCGATGGCTTTAGAGGTTTACCAATTTGTTATAATGGATGGCTTAAATAGAAAAAGAGCAAGAGAAATGAATACCCCCTCTATTTAATCACTAAAGTCCTTAAACCTTAGTCATGCATCTAGATGGTAGTAGACTTGCGTCTACGACAATCACAATCATTACAAAAATCAAAATCAAGCATAAGCATAATGACAATCATTTCAAGCACCTAAAGACATGATTCACACAAGACTCAACTAGATTTAAGTTTTGAAAAAGTGAGACTAGACGACATATAACACTTGATCATGGTGGTCTCCTAAGGTTTAATTCAACCATTCTAACTAGGATGCGATCCTACAGTCAGCATGGCTGTACAGTCAGCACGGCTCTGATACCAATCTGTCACACCAGAATTTTCACAAAAACCCAAATGCGGCCATATGTGTGCCCAGGAAGTCATAGTACACATATAGTGAACAAATATGATAAACAGAGAACATATACTGGAATAAATTCTTCATTAAATAAAGTGTTTATATCAGAGTGCTTCATAAATGATCTAAGCAATAATAGCGGAAGACTAATAAAACTCTCAACTAATGGAGCCGCAATCCACAGGGACTCTGACTGGGAGATCACAGCTCAGTAGTATGGTAAATCTTTGGGAAACTCGGCATCCGGGATTTTGTTCAATAAAATGACAAGTGTAAGTAAATAATTACTTAGCAAGTATAGCACGGGTATGAAGGCTCAAAATAGGCTAGACACGGCTTAACTGCATTAGCATTTTTAGTTGGTTCTTTTTAACATTAACCAAATTACTACAAGTGAATGAAACCCGGTTGTAACCCAATTAATAAAGTATAAGTGAAATTAAACATAAATAAACCTCATCTTCTAATAAAAAAGGATCCATGCCGCTCGTTACCCTGAGCAAGGCTATCATGATAGATTTACACTCTGCAATGGTTTCGCCCTTTACCCACCAGTCGCGTAAAAGCTCAAAAGAACATTAAACCCAACCACGCGGAGGTGGATCAGACCTCACAAGTCACACTACCGAGGTGTGACCGCATAGGGACGCTACGAGCTTTTTCACAAGACACCCTAACAAGGCAGTGGCCGCTATGGTACAACACAGGTAGTATGGCCCTAGGCACTGAGATCGACATACGCCTACGGAGTCACACCATAAGGGGGTCGGTGGCATCTAGAGCGCGGGTATCACACCCAACAATGCGCAACGTGCAGAGTTCCCCATCGCAGGGACTCCCAACATGGGACTGTGTCTCACGGGGGCATAGCCGACGGATCACCCTTCCTCGGTGGATCAAACCATACACTCACGAGTGGTTCTCATAGCGTCGTCGGCCACTCCGGTAACCACTGAGAAGCTAGAGACGTACAAGCTACTTGACCAAGACCAGAGCCATAATAGTTCTAGCGGTGGCGACAGGCTCCTGGGTTGCAGCTTTAAGAACCGGACCTTACGGAGAGACATTAGAGCAAAGCACGAAGCACATGCTCTAGCTCCCTAAACCAAGTTGCTAAAAAGCAAGTTTTATCATTATGTTGCAGTGAACCATTAAGGCAAGATTAACATTTAAGTAATAGTGACAGTAGCTGCCCGTAGCAATGATTCTTCCCAAGTGCAATAACCCAAGGTAAACAAGGATATGATAAACAAAACTAGGTACAGCCTTAATGGTACATCCAATTTAGACACATGCAAGTATGAATTAATTTAATACAAGTGAGTAGGTAGCAAGGATTGTCCGTGCTATAAGTTGCCTTCCTCGAAGGGCGACTGCTGCTGCTGCTGCGAGTCCTGCTCCGGAAAGTCCTCCACGTACTCAAACTCCAAAGCGAATGGCTCACCGACTGGACACGAATCACCATACAAGCGAACACGCAAACCAATACATGCAAACAAGTAATATTCTATTAGAACAGTATACCAAACAGTAGAAACAGTACAAATAAAGGTTCTATAAATATTCTACGCTTCGCTACGAACACATGAGCGCGAAAATCACACTAATCGGAGCTAAAACGGAAAAGATATGGCTTTTCTATGTTTTAGGGACCTGCTGGCAATTTTTAAAAGGTTGCAGGGGCTTATTTGAAGAAAACTGAGGACTAAAACATAATTTCGTATAAAAACCCGAGGGCTAACGCGCAAAAACACCTAGTTAGGACCGTGGGTTCTAATTTCTAAAAGCTCAGGGTGTTATTTGTTAAAAACAAGACCTATTGGTAAATGTAGATACACAGGGGTGGACCGCGGGTTGATTAACAGAGAATGGAGGGGTTATTTAGCAAATTCGCCAGGCTGACCATTTTCTAGGGGGTTTGACTCGGGCGGGGGGCGCGTGTGAGCCGTCGGATCGAATCTGGATAGCTCAGGCGCGTTGGGGGGAGATGGGGTCATCGGCGGGGGCAGGAGAGCGGTGGCGCTGCTCAGGAGGCGGCGGTGCTTCGCCGGCGCAACAACCGGGGAAGGAGTTCAGGGAGCAAGGATGAACTTTGGCCAAAACAACTATTCTAGGGCTCCAAACAAGGTGATTGAAATCTGAATTTAAATAAATTTAAATTCTCATTTGAACCACAAGCAATACAAAAATTAAATGCAGCAGCATGAATGCAACAAGAATGTTTCTACAACTTATATTTGATTTTAATTTTCATTCATTTAACCTTTATTAATTATGAATAAATTAAATAAATGCCAATTAATTACTAAGAATTTTAAATAGGCAATTTTTGGTTGTTACAACGAGACCCACAAATCTACTTCCTAGGGTATCCCCTAGCAGACGTGCTCGACATAAATCGTTGACACTTGGCGCCCACCGTGGGGCTCGAACCCACGACCACAAGGTTAAGAGCCCCTCTTCTTTGTTGAAATTTGTAATCCTTTTTGTCACACCCCAAATTTTCTAAATTTGGGATGTGAATAAATAATATAAATACAATTGATTAAAACAACATATATAAAATATTTATATTATTAGTTTGATGAAATGTTGCTGTTACTATTGTCGAGACACCATTCTTGTGGACGCCACGCTAGCATGGCATTGCGGTAATGTAACACTGAGCACACAAGCTCTGCCGTTACATTTCCTGCTCCCCGTAGCATGTGTGTGATCCATCCTCTGTCCATCTCACAAGAGAAAGGTTTAATGTGCCTTATTCCCTCTGCTATTGTTGGTTTGAATTAAGAGGCATGAGCTGTCCTGTCCCTCCCTGATATCACATTAAATAATTATTTTAGTCAAAATAAGTTTTTGTTGCATTCATGCTGTTGCATATATTTTTGGTTGCTAGTAAATCAAGTTGGAATTTAAATTCTGTTTAAATTCGAATTTGATTTGCTTTTGTTTGAGTTTTAGAAAAGTTTAAATCTGCCGCGTTCGATTCTGCTCCTCGAAGTCTCAGCCCAGTCCATCTTTGCCCCCTCTATTTTTTGTCCGGGCCGATTCCTTTTTCCTCTCTCTCCCTCCCGGCCCATGTCTCTTTTGGCCCATCAGCGGTCCGTCCGTCCTCTCCCCGTTTCTCTCTCGTCCGGCCGCCGACAAGTGGGCCCCGCGCGTCAGGTGCTTCGTCTCCAACCCGGACTCCGGTCGAGTCCCGATCGCCGCCGCTCCGATTCCGTCTCCGTCGTCGTTTCCCATCGGGGTACGCCTGCCCGAGGCCCGGGCTCCACACCTATTTAAGCAGCCGACCCCGCCGTCTTGTTTTCCCCTCAAATCGAGGCCGCAATTCGAGCCACCATCGCCGTTGTCGCCGAGCTCGAGTCTGCCGCCGTCGATCTTCGCCTCTGTAGCCCTGCACTCGTCGTGATCCCCTCCAAAGCTTCGCCAGGTACTGGTGTAGCTTCCCCAGTTGGAATCATGGTTCAATTTTGCCTCTATTGTGCTGACGACTCTCGCCGTCGTTCAGCGCCGTCGTCCGCCATTGCCATCGATTTGTCGCCATTGTTGCTCGGGGAGTGAGACCAAGACCGCCAGGAGTGTCCCCTCGTCATCGTGTGTCGAATCCGCTGCTTCTCGTCGAGTTTTGGCCCCTGGTGTTCCTGTTGCGGGCAAAGCCGAGCTCCGCCGCCGCCATCCTTCGTCGTCGGCCGCCGTCGCTGCATCTTCCTCGCCAAGGCCTAGTCCGGTGAGTTCGCCTTGGTTTTCTCTTGCTTTCCGTTCAAATTCCCGTCGAAGCTCGTGCTTTGTAGCGTCGGGTTCGCGTTCGACCGAAGCTCGCCGCAATTCGAGCCACCATCGCCGTCGTTGCCGAGCTCGAGTCTGCCGCCGTCGATCTTCGCCTCCGTAGCCCCGCACTCGTCGTGATCCCCTCCAAAGCTTCGCCAGGTACTGGTGTAGCTTCCCCAGTTGAAATCGTGGTTCAATTTTGCCTCTATTGTGCTGACGACTCTCGCCGTCGTTCAGCGCCGTCGTCCGCCATTGCCATCGATTTGTCGCCATCGTTGCTCGTCGTGAAGGTCCGAGACCGCCAGGAGCTTCTACTCATCCTTGTGCGTCGATTCCGCTGTTTCTCGTCGAGCTCCGGCCGCTGGTGCTCCTGTTGCGGGAGAAGCCGAGCTCCGCCGCCGCCATCCTTCGTCGTCGGCCGCCGTCGCTGCATCTCCCTCGCCAAGACCTAGTCCGGTGAGTTCGCCTTGGTCCCAGCTTGCTCTCTGTCCTTGTCTTGTCGCGCATAGTGCGCCGTACGCCGGTTTCGCTTGCACCCGAGAACTCCACCGCCGCCATGGCGCCGCCGTCGCAGTCCGTCGTCGTCGTGGTGTTTCTCTCGCCGAGATCTAGCTCGAGTTCCCCATCTCCTTCTGGTGCTTTAGCACTTGATCGCGTCCCAAACCGAGGCCCATAGCTCCTGTTCGATTTCTCCGGCGAGGAGCCACCGTGGACTCGGCGGCGCGCCATCCCGACCGCCGCCGGCGTCGTCCCCTCTCCCAGATCTGATTCGGTCCGTTCGATTGAAATCCAACAGCCCTGATTAGTGTTTTCTAAAACCGGGTGTGACAGAGGTGGTATCAGAGCTGTATCGACTGTAGGACGTAAGCCTAGATAGAACTGGTCGTTTATTAAGGTCCAATTTGCTATATAATCCTTGCTTGCACTATCCTTGGTATTTTTGTAAATCTCGATTTTCATAAATAATATTAACTTGATTAATACTTATTTCTTGAGCGTTCTAAATAAAATTGAAGTAGATAATATCTTGGTTTCTTTAAATAATATTAACATGCTTAATATTAATTTTATAATCTTTCTAACTAAAATTTAATTAGGCTCTATCTTGTTGCTTCATAAAATTATGTTAACTTGATTAATGTTTATGATCACTAGTTCTCTAATTAAAAGCTAATTAGAGTTAAACTTCGAGTTTTCATAAATAATTGTCAATCTTGATTAATGTTAACATAATTATCATTCATTAGTTTTCTGAATAAAATGTAAATAAGTTCCATCTTGACTTTTGTAAAGTAATATTAATTTGATTAATAATTACTTAAATAGCTCTTTCCAATTGAGATTAAACTCCGGCTTTTCATAAATAAATGTTAACTTTGGTGAATATTGACTTAAATGTGTTACAGTTATAATACTGACTAATTCAACACCGTTCATAAAATTATTCGGTTAGATGTTCTCATATAATCTATTTTAAGTTAATACTTTAATTAGAATAATTTCTACTTGAACATTTGCAAGTAAAATATGACTAAGTTTACTTCGTCTTTTCTAAAGGTTAAAAATATAATTTGTATTCATTATTTATACACGGTTATACTTAATGAAGCTTATGGTCTTTCGTTAAATACCAAACTTTCGATAGTTGTATCTTTTTAACCATAGCTTCGTTTTAGTGTTTCTTGCGCTCATGTAACCGTAGTAACGAGCCCTATCCGTTAGTACGCTCTTTTAAAGCTTTTCTTTTGATTGGTGTATTGTTCTTAGATATATCTTGTTTGTTTGCTTGTATAGTTATATGCTTGCATGCTTGTGTTCGATGATTGCTACGAGTAGACGGAACGTTGTTCAACTGAAGAAGACTTTTGAAGATATTTTGAGCAGCTACACTTTGGAGAAAGGCAAGTGTCCCTAACCATCCTTCTACCTATGCTTTATTTATAATATCAAGATGTTTGAATCGGAACATGGAGAACCACCCAGGAAAACAGTGCAACCATAAGTACTATATGGCTCTGGTCTTGGCTAATTAATTAGAGACTTAGTGGATGGTTAGGGACACTTGCCTTTCTCCAAAGTGTAGCTGCTCAAAATATCTTCAAAAGTCTTCTTCAGTTGAACAACGTTCCGTCTACTCGTAGCAATCATCGAACACAAGCATGCAAGCATATAACTATACAAGCAAACAAACAAGATATATCTAAGAACAATACACCAATCAAAAGAAAAGCTTTAAAAGAGCGTACTAACGGATAGGCTCGTTACTACGGTTACGGTGAGCGCAAGAAACACTAAAAACGAAGCTATGGTTAAAAAGATACAACTATCGAAAGTTTGGTATTTAACGAAAGACCATAAGCTTCATTAAGTATAACCGTGTATAAATAATGAATACAAATTATATTTTTAACCTTTAGAAAAGACGAAGTAAACTTAGTCATATTTTACTTGCAAATGTTCAAGTAGAAATTATTCTAATTAAAGTATTAACTTAAAATAGATTATATGAGAACATCTAACCGAATAATTTTATGAACGGTGTTGAATTAGTCAGTATTATAACTGTAACACATTTAAGTCAATATTTATCAAAGTTAACGTTTATTTATGAAAAGCCGGAATTTAATCTCAATTAGAAAGAGCTATTTAAGTAATTACTAATCAAATTAATATCACTTTACCAAAAATCAAGATGGAACTTATTTATATTTTATTCAGAAAACTAATGAATGATAATTATGTTAACATTAATCAAGATTGACAATTATTTATGAAAACTCGAAGTTTAACTCTAATTAGCTTTTAATTAGAATATTTCGGATTTTAATAAGCTTATGTAAAATTGATTAATGAGTATTAAACTAGATTTCAAATTAAAAGGTGATTAGCGCCAAACTTAATGCTTTCTTAATGAGTATTAATTTGTGTGAATGTCAACATAAATGTGTTTTATCAATAAAGTTGATTAGTTCAACATGGTCAATAAAAGTTAATCAACTAGATGCTCGCATCTGTTTTTATTACTAAAGTTATGTGTTTAATTACATAATGTCTGCAAAAGAAATAGTTATAAATAAAATACATTCTTGGTTTCACATATTTAAATATAATTAAATCAATTTCCAGGAAATAGTCTCTTATATATGATTTTAAAATTAAAATTTATAAAGAGATGTGTATAAGAGACAGCTTTAGCACCGGGT
>OAMR01000470.1:936381-946687 GCA_900205405.1 Echinochloa crus-galli | reverse complement strand
TGGTCCTGACACAGCTGTCTTGTTTATTTTATACCCCGAGCCACAAAATTCCGATCGAGGTGATTCAAGTTGGTGACATTCATTAATTTGTGGGTGGTATATACTTTTATTTGCTAGTAAATAGTTGCTTAATAAAACTTGACCAACTAAAAGTGCTTACTGCAGTATGGTCAGCCAACCTTTTTGCCTCAGCCTTGTATGTCATATTACATTTGCTGAGTACGTTATGTGCTCATACTTGTTGCTTTCCTTTCTTTCTTCTATTGTATCTACGACAACCGGAATGCTGCTCAGTTTGGGAGATTTTAGAGGATTTTTCACTGCTGGTTTTGAGGAGTTCTAGGCGTACGCAACCCCCAGTCGACTGCCTGTGAAGTTTGGAGCCTTCGTTTCCAGGATACGCTGTATACTCTGATAGACTCGTAAGTCATTTATATAGTTTATTATACGTGATACTGCATCTTTTATTCACTACTGGTTTACTGTATGTATGAAACTTGATCCTGGCATACATACAGTGAACACTCGGTTTGTTTTCTAAAACCGGGTGTGACACTTTTTCTCCTTCTAGACTCTTGCAATAAACCAGGGGCGAAGAAGACTCCCATAGGTCTTTTATACGGGACTGGAGTCACAAATTTCAATAAAGAGGCTTTGCAGGTTCCTATTTGGATTTTATGAAATAAAAGAGAAATTTTGCTGAGTGGATGCTGGGTACCTATATTTATCTTTATCTTTACCTAATACCAAATAATAAACTAGAATGAATTCAGTGGTACATCATAATTTTTGCAAGAAGCCTCCTAATATTGGTGGTAATCAATCCACGGTCTATTGGTAAGTTGTAATTTTTTTAAACACCCTGTGGCGTTTCATCTAATCATCCCCATAAGATATCATCTCTTCTCGTCGTCCCATACCACCACACACACTTGTTCGTACTCTCACGTTACTAGCATCCCGTCGTCGTTCCCAAACAAGACGTCCACCAAGGACATTTCCTTTATGGTGTTCCACATCGACCCACGGTCCTTTGATACATAGTATTTTTTTTTAAAGAACACTTGATGTTTCATCAGATCAACCTGTAATACCTCATATCGTGCTATGCACGTACCCCCTTCGTCTTCTCATGTTGCTCGCATCCTGCCATCGTTCATGGGCATGGCTTCCAAAGAGGATCTCTCATGTATCATGCTCCTTATCGACCTATAATCCTTTGGTATATTGTAGTTTTTAACCTATGATGTTAAATCTAATAAACATGTGGCACCTCATCTCCTCTCCCCGTTTTGCACCACCGCATGCACCCCTTCATCATCTCACGCCATTCGCATGCCGTCGTTGATCTGCTATCGTTCCCATGTATGACGGCCATCGAGGATCTCTTCTTTGTCGTGCTCGTCATTGACCCATAGTCCTTTGGTAAGTTATAATGTTTTTGAAGAACCCACAATGTCTACCTAATCAAGCCATAGTATCTCATCTCCTCTCGGCGTAGCACACGCTACACACACTACTTCTTCTCACGTTGCTTGCATCCTTTCGTTGATCTGCCATCGTTCCTAGACATGGCTTCCACCAAGGATCATTCATATGTCGTGCTCCTCATCAGATGTGAAATCGGTGGTGTCCTTGGCTCTTGCGTGCCTTAGCTCATTAAGTCCCCTTCACCCGTAGCAACGCACATGCAATTTGCTAGTAAAGGCTAAAATGCACAAGCATTGACATGTCACTACACAAATTGGGATGGAATGGAGTGAGATATTCTATTAAAGGTTCAATAACAATAATATGTCTTTTTTTCTTTGATGCTTGTGTTAAATTTTAGAAAGTGACCACCGCATCTACGACAACTCTGTCTCTTCTGTTTGATTACCCTGTCCATGTGACACTTTTTTTAGATAATGGAAATAATTGGGCTTCACCCTTTTCTAAGGAGGAGATATCAGTCCAATTATTACACAAAGTAACTCGAGGCTACTCCTGCTGATACAAATAAGTCTTACAATAAGAAAATAGTTTTAATAATCCAATCGCAAACTAAAAGACGATCCATTAATGGAGGAAAAGCAAGAGCAGCCATCTCGAGAGAATGACGAGCTGAAGCCAAGGCCTCATGTTTGCTCTCACTTCACTGCAACTTCGTCCACAGCCGTAGCCAATATGTTTCCATGAATAGAACCAGCAACAAATTTTAGGTTGGAAATTATCAAAAACTACTTCATTTATGGTGTTCCAAATTGTCCGGTATAGCGCTAAGGCCCTTGTCAATAAGTAAAGATTTGGCTAGTAACGACCCTCTTTGACCCGTGCCCCAAAAAGGTTAGTAGTATCTTTTGGTTGTGATTCTAAATACTAGCTGTACAACCCTCAACAGATATTTAGCATGACAAAAATTGAAGAAAAGTTGGTTAATGGTTTCAACACACCTGCAGAAGCTGCAATATTTGTTTCCTTTCCAATTTTTTCTAATTAAGTTGTCCTTAGTTAAAGCTACCCCTTTATTCAAATACGACACAAAGACCTTAATTTTTATTGGTATTTTTATTTGCCAAATTTCCCATGTGACACTTGATTTAATTTACTGTTTGCCCGTTGCGTCTTTAAAACAAACCTTAACATTTTGTACGAAAATACTAACTGTAATCACCAAACACCTCTGACCATATGTTCTGCAAGCCGCAGGGGATCCATGTGCTCATTTCTGTGATGATTTCCTGTGCATTTTTTTTGGCTATTTGGAAGTACGTAAGATAGAAAGTAGTGGACTGATCCATTGTGCAATAGAGTTTCGGATGGCCCGTACAAAGTTATGGTGAGGCTGTGAGGCATTTGGAAATTGCAAAATTCTTTTCTTTGCGGTCACCATGGCTGCTTCCATTAGTTTTACTACTCATAACAGGATGACCATGTGTTCCTACCTTTTTTCGTTATTTCCTCTATTGCCCCTCCGAAACCTTATGTTCTTCAACAATCCATGTTTTTGGTTGTTCCTTGGATGTGCTGTGAACCGAAGCTTGCGCATGATCTGCAGTGTCATTTCTCTAATCATTACAATGTATCCTCTTGTAAGAGAGAAGGTAATGTTAAGCAGTAAGTGAGTCACAACTTGTAAGTCTGCGACGATGTTGGGTACAAACCCCATAACTCATGCGAACCTACCCACCAGGATTCGAGTGCTCGACTTAGTACTGGTGTCCCGATTTCATGGATTCATTCCGGGATCTGGCCGGCACTATTTTTTTAGTGGCAGGCTATGCCCCCGTCGACAATGAACCACTTGTCATGACTTCTTTAATGTTGCTATCTACAGGTCCACAAGTCCAGTGTCTCAAAGGTGCTCACACTACGTGAAAATCAAAGACAGGTAACACGGTCTAGGTAACGGGCATACATTGTCCGTTACAAAAATTGATAACGGTAACGGGTGTTGTTGACAGCCGTTACGAATAGGTCACGCCCCATCCGACAACATTATAGTATGTTAACATTAACTTTTATTTGTAATGGACGTCAACAACGCCCGTTACCAATGATATGATATTGGTAACGGACTTTAACAATGTCCGTTACCAATGTGGTGAACAAGATTCTATTTTTATTTTTCTATTATTTTTCTAATATTTGTTCTTGAACTAAGAGCATATAAGGGATGGCCATTAAAAAATCTAGACCGATCAGACTTAAGGTGTGGCCTGTAGAAATTAAAAAATATTCACAAATGTTTATATAAAAGGGCTGCATCCTTCCTTTGACCACAACTGATAGTGTGGTGCAGTGGTTAGGGCAGGCTAACGCAAACTAATGATCTTGGCTTGGAATCCTGAGAAAGTAGAATATCCTTGAGGAGTGAAAAAAATCATGGCTCTTAGGAAAAAATGATGAGTCATTGGTAACCCATAAAGGGTAACGGTTGTCATGCCCGTTACCAAAGAGAATCTTCGTCCATTACCTATTAGGGTGTTTTCACGTAGTGTCGTATGGGTAGGGTTTGCGTGCGTGTATTCATATGCATGAGTATGCGTGCATTGGTCTTTTGAAAAAAAATAACCCCACACATTTTATCATTCAGTATAGCACATGAAGCTTCCCTGACATGAAGTGTGTGTAAATAATTTGTTTGCTAACTCGTTAAAGCAACGCATTAATTATTGCACCCGGACTGAGCCGTGTCTTCAAATGGTGGCACCCTCTGCCAGGGATAGTGGACTGAACGGTCACTATATAATATCCAATTATCCATCATTTGTTTTTCTAGAGGGAGACAAATGTTGTCCACCGTGAAAAATTGGATGATGTCACTAGATCAATCTTCACCGATTGTAGTAGGCATGGAAGGCAGAAGGAACCGAGACATTCCTCCATTCGCTCTTGGTTGTTATCATATGACTAAGTGCCTCTCTAACTCGCATATATAGGCTCCTGTTATCCGCTGTGTTCTTGCTTCAGGTTCCCAGTGTGCATCAATTGATCACGTCCAGGTTCATGATCATGTTCCCGTGCAGCACTGGCTCCTCAGCTCCAATTGCATGAAGATGGCATAATGCGAGGAGCACCAGGTGGAACTGCGGTCCTCGACGTCTCGCTGGCAGATGCAGATGCAGGCACCGAAGAAGACTTCCTCTCCTGTCTGAATTGATTTGAAACTAATGAACAAGTAGTTTCTCATTTTATATTCCATTACTTCTCTACCTTGGAAACTGCATGATCGATCTCAAGCTCATTACGAGGAATGTCCATTAGATTTTCTAAAATACATATGTGAGGTTTTGTTTGTTGGAATTTGCACAAAATATATTCGCTGCAGTCACTAAGCAGTCACGCACAAGCCCTGTGACCTCGACGTGCAGCCCGCTCGTTATAAATCGTGTGCCACAATCTCTAGTATAACCGGCCTCTAGATGTTTTCAGAGTGTACTAAGCCGTTGACATGTTTGGTTTGGGAGGCACCAGGATCTCTTTACCGGGCATCATGACTGCTTCTTTTCTTTGTGTCCATGCTTCCCATTGTTTTCTCTTGCAATACAAATTTCGCGTTCCATCCATGTTCTTGGTTGTTTGTTGGACGTGCTGATTTTGGAAGCACCTTCGTCTGCCAAATGGAAAGGTAGCAACCTGAACTACATGATTCGAACAAAATCATTGTCCATCGCCCTCTTTTACTCAATACTTCAATTCATGGACTGGTGGCATGGTAGTCTTATTGGCTTTAGCTTATCGCCCTAAATAATAATGCTGCATTTATGGGAGGGGATTCATGTTCGGTTAATCCCCAAAGGGCCTGAGCATGATGAGATAGTAGAAAAATTATGTCACCATGGGGCCCGGATAAAGTTTTATCATGGAGACGGATTCCGAACTGATGTACTGCAGAGTTTGCTTCAATATAATCCTATCCTAATTAAATCCAAGAGCATAGCTGCTCTTTCGTCTTCACTGCTGGAGAAATCGCCATAAGTAAGCCCGGTTAGTACCAACCGGTACTGGATGGCCGGCCGGCCATTTAGACCAATTTAGTACCGGCTGGTAACCCCACCGGTACTAAAGTATTTCCCTTTTTTCCTTGTTTTAATGCATATTTCATTCGAATGCGTATACATATTATATTTCTCTGTGTATACGGGTTATATTAAGTTATATAATATTTAATCTATTACTTTATAATATATATAAACATTATCACATATATAATATATACATTTGACTTATTACAAGTACTTCAAAATATTCGAGATATTACAAATTAAGCGTCCTCCTGAGCCACGCTTACACACGGATTGGCATAAAATTCCCCACGCCTTTGACCGGAACTTCAGCATATCTCAGGACATACTTTGAGTTTCTTCTCGCGTGGATAAATAAGGTAACAATTGGTCCTCTCAGTGATGTCATCGAAAGGGTGTCGTTTGTTAGCGCTAACCATTTCCTCGTTCCCTTCTCTCTGTGGGGCATCCGTGGAGGTGACGCTGCTATGACGTTGAGAGGCGTGGCTGGTCTCCAAATTAGTAGCCGATTTCTCTTGGTGTTGGCTAAGTACTCGATCCACTTCCGTTCGACAACTTGTTCTAATTGTTCGCCCACTCTGGCTTCAACCGTCGTTAGCCAATATTTCAGCAGACGAAACTTCTCTTCCACTAATGCCTTGCTTCTGCATCGTTTTAGATGTTTCAAGATCTCCACTAAAGACATCCTCCATCGAACTACGCCCATGCCTCAGGTCCATATAGTGTATTCAGGATTCCCAAGAGCATCGTTCTCTTTGTCGGGCTTGAAAGTTCCTTCTTGCGCAAGCCTCATTGCCTCTTCGAGCGTGTCAGAAGCTTCTCTGATTGCGTCACTAGTCACAAACGACCCATCTTCCATGTTAAGTTTGGAATGCCGTTTTCATCATATTCTTCTTCATCGTCTTCCATCACAACTCCAGCTTCACCGTGCTTTGTCCAAAGGGTGTAGTTCGACATAAAACTGTTTTCATATCTGTGGGACATTAGAGTGCGTCTTCTTGAGTATTCCTTGTTATCTTTACAAAAGATGCATGGACAACACATGAAACCCTTCCGCGACTTGTTGGCCTCTACCACATCGAGAAAAGCTTCTACGCCATTAATCCATGCACTGGTGATTCGACTGTCATACATATATTGTCTGTTCATCGGCAATTGAAGTATTATTTTTTATCAAAGATGCACACATTCCTTAATATTCAATATGATGAAACAATATTAGTATTACAAACCATTTGTGCTGATTCAACATAATTAATAATAAAAAATATTGGCAATTGGAATTAAATATATTTACATAGTGAAACATACACCTGTCACTTGGAATTAAAAATATTTACATTCATTGAAAAAACCATCCGTTGTACATACCTCTAGTTAATGTATAAATAAAAAAGTGCTTATTAATTATCTCATTTTCTAAGAATCATAAATTTCTCTAACTACAAAACATGAAAAAAGCATAACGATCATGAAACAAGAGATGGTGAAGTTGTTAACCTTTGAAGCATTTGGTTGAGTGAAATCCCCCCAAATCTTGAGAAAAATGGGCAGCACCTCCCAACTAAGACGCCATGGAGAGGAAGAAGTTTGCATAATGATATATACGCGTGTCACTTGAAATTAATTGAAAAATCACTCTAATAATTTGCCACATGCAAACAATCCAATAAACGTTATCCTTAATTAAAGTCATCAAGTTTACATATCTCTAATTAATGTATAAATAAAAAACTTGGGTCACTTGAAATAGTAATTTGGTCAAATAATCAATAGTAATTTGGAAGGGAGGGAGTAATTAGTAACAAATAAACTTTGTGCTATTGAACACTTACATGGTGATATATACATGTGTCGCTTGAAATTAATTGAAAAGATCACTCTAATAATTTGCCGCATACAAACAATCCAATGAACATTCTCCTTGATTAAAGTCATCAAGTTTACATATCTGTAATCAATGTATAAATAAAAAAATCATACTCATTCTCTCTTCTTCTAAAAACTACAAATTCTCAAACTAGAATGGATGAAACAAAACACAAACAACATGAAAGCGAAGATGGTGAAATTGGTAACCTTTGGTGCACTTAGATGAATAAATTCCCCAAAATTTTTGAGAAAAATGGGCAGCGCCTCCCATCTAACACGCCATGGAAGAAGGGGCCTAGATATATAGAAGATTATTTAGTAGCAGCTGGGGGCTCCAGCCGGTACTATTATTTGCCATTTAGTACCGCCTGGAACCCCCAACCGGTATTATATGGCCAGCTAGACGTTGGGTGCCAGTGTCCTTGCAGCCATTTAATACCAGCTGGAACCCCCAGCCAGTACGAACATGCCTCCAGGGGCACTGTGCTCCAGAACCGGTACTAATTACGTGCATTAGTACTGGCTCTGGATTTGCCGGCACTAATGTATGAGGACGAATGTGCACTTTTGTAGTAGTGTCTGTTCTCGTTAGTTCATCTTTATGCACAAATGCTTCACCCATTAGTAGTTTAAGTTCACGGCCTCAGCAAACTACCGAATTCTAATGATTCCTAATACTGTAATGATTGTAGTGCTGGTGACCTCTGCCCTAATGATTAATATGAAGAGGAAAGCTCATGGTACCAAAAAAAGAATAATTAAGAATAGAGTTGGATAAACTGTTTTTTTTCTACTACCCAGTTAAAAATATGTCTTTCCTTGTTACCTCATTAAATGCAATGCATCAGTGTACCTGAACAACCGATAGCTGATATATATTATCAACAGTTGGTTTCTGCATGTCCATGAAAGACGGTAACTGGGTATTCGGTTCAGACAAATTGACTTCTTGTTTGAACGAGCAAGACAAATGTCCCAGCCTTCAGCTTTTGTGATGGGTATGGCAGGCAGTGGGTACCAAAACATGAGTTCATGATTATCCTCAGTTTGGACATGCCTTTGATTTCTTTTCTGACTGTGATTCTAGTTTCAGGCTTTAAAGGACTTCCGTTTATTTTACATGTAGCAAATGGGCAGTTATCTGGAAGAAAGTGAGTCAAAATGTTTATGGCAGTCGATTATATTTAGCCTTTAGCTTAATTTGTTGAAAATATGAAATTTGTAGTCATCTCCTTTCACAGATTATACGCTCCTCTGTTTACGGTGTTATGCGATTACAGTAGTGCTTCCAAAAGTAAATGCTTGCTCTGAAATTTACTTTTTAGGGATATTTTTTTCTAGCACACATATGTTTTCGAAACCTATGTTCGGGGGTTCGGGGTTTAAGGTTCTGGGTTTTCTGGGTTAGGGTTTAGGGTTCAGGGTTTGAGATTTGGGGTTCAGGGTTTAGAGTTTTATAGGGTTTAGGGTTTAGTCATCTCCTTCCACGCAAGCCCCATGATTACTGACCAGAGTCACCAGTAGGTTGTAGTATGACATGTCTTATTTATAGTTTGTTTCTTGTAAGACAGCTAGCAACAGGTCTATTATGCCTCATATAGGGCAAGGATAACAGCATTAGCGGCATTTAACTTCACAAGGTTTTCACTGTATAACAAAAATGTTGGAACAAATTCTTCAAAAGTCTAGTGATCTAGGGAGGTGTCGGGACCTCTGAAGTTTCTATCTATATCATAATCTCTAACATTGGTCACAGCTGTACTATAAGAGCCATGCTTGCATAAGAGCGTTTGTATGTGCTGCAGCAGAGCAACAAACATGTCGATGAGAACAAATGTGATGCCAAGATGGCCCGCAAGATGGCATGCGACTGCAGATTGCTTTCCGTTGAGTTAATATTAAACCATTTATTAAATGGGGCACCACCCCGATGCCTGGATCCCGGAATGAGATCTGTTGTGCGATATTGGGATTGCAGAAAAAATTGTTTTCTAGCGTGTGCTTTGCTATTCTCTGTTTTACTCTTTATGCCAACTTGCTCAACTTAACAAACAAGGTTAACACGAGCATCTTCCAAATCTGTGATGACTATAGATGTAGATAGATTACTCTTTCTACCGCACCCCTTCAAAAATGACTAATAAATGTGTGTACATTTATAAATACATGGCAGGAAGAAAATAATATTATAGGATAACTTTGTGTTCCAATTACTTTCAGCATTAATTGCTCACATGAAAGGGGTTAATGTAGAGCTTATATGAACTGACATGAAGAAACTAATATTATATAGGATAACTTTATGTTCCAATTACTTTCACCATTGCTCACATGAAAGGGATAAATGTAAAGCTGATATCAAGTGACATGAAACTAGTATCATAGAATAACTCTATGTTCCAATGTCAGTCTATTCGACCAGTGCTGCGATCCTCCTCGGCTGTCTCTAGCCATCTCGGAATGATAGTTGACATGGAAATAGGGCCATTCTTAATGTAGAGAAAACTTGTGGTGTCTTTTTTGGCAACAATAGAGTTAGATAATGTTAGATATTGTGTCAAATATTTGCACGAGTCTGGTTATGACGGGACTTGGAGTTGTATTTACCAGTATAGGGTAGAGTTCGTATCAAACTCTGTAACCTGGGCCTCCTCATAAATATGATGGGGGCTGTTGTTATAACTATAACGACATAGCGACAGGCTCGCAAGGGGGAGGCGGCACATTGCTGAGACCCAGAGTGACCGGTGTTGCGGTTTGGGGAAGAGCACCCGTAATCATGACTCGATGATGTAGGCTTTTGCTGAACCTCATTAACAAAGATGTTGTCTACGGTGTCGTCTTTGATCTTGTAAGTTCGTCTCAGTAGATCCAATCAGCACTTTTAGGGCCGGAACCAGGAATTGGGTATCGCGGGGCGGGGGGGG
>OAMR01000470.1:922967-935331 GCA_900205405.1 Echinochloa crus-galli | reverse complement strand
ATGGGTCGCATGCAAACAGCAAAGGGGGAGGGGGACGGGGCAATGGACAAAGCAAAGTAGAAGTTTTTTTTAAATGGAGCGAAGTATAAGTTGAAGGGGTTGAAGGGGCAAAAACCAAACAAAATACGAGCAACCAAGTGAACAAGAAATCGAGCGCAAATTTCATATTCACAGTGATCTCTTTAGGGCTGCTGAAAAGGCCTAAATGGGCTACTTTTAACTGAGTAACTGGACCTCAACTCTCAAGTATAGTAGATGCTTAGGCTGAATTAGAAGGGAGAAACTAGCATTAAATACATATACTCTCTCTGTTCTTAAATATATGATGTTTAGGACAAGTAAATTAGTTTATTTTTGAACTAAATAACTTTTCCTAAACGACATATATTTGAGAATGGAGGTAGTAGTAATCATACAAGATAGAGGATTAGCAGTGCATTGGGAGGTGCTAGGCCCCTCCCAGCCCCCCCTCCCTCTGCCCCTGGGCGCTTTCACTATAGGAGATTGCGGGCGGCTCGTCACCGCGAGGGCTAATTTTCTAACAATTGGATCTAGTCGTGGTGCACATGGCGTGTGATAGGAGTTCGATGGCGCTCTAGTGGATGCTCACGAGCAGCAGAGTCAGGGGGCAGACTGACATGGTCGAGGTGTAGAGCAGTTCACTAGTGACTCGAACAGTTCACAGACCACAAGGCGGATTGTTCAGGATGGCTGGCGGAGATTTCACTTGGAGGGTTAACATACTGTGATATACAATGGAGAGATTGGTGGCAACAGACTAGTCAGACCGCAGGTCAGAGGTAACATAGGATCAACTATGATGACATATGAGCGTGAGTGCTGATGGAGTTATCATTCTTTGTGGCGTGGTGACACGCGGCATGACCTTAGTATGCAGATTTGCATGGGATGGCCTTGTGCGCTTTGAAATCAGCAAAGGTGCGAATCAATTCGAAGGGCGCGAAGGAGCTTCAAAGGCTGAATTGGAAGTAAGTATAGACTATGGATGTCTATACCTGCAACTCGAGTAATCTAGTTGGTCAGGGCTGCAGAAAACTATGGTGTAAGACAGTTAGGTGTGGTATGGTAGCGGAAACCAAAGAACAATGCTGATGTGGCAATTCTCAGTATGAGAGCGATAGTGAGGTTCTCAGTATCATATGATGGTAGGAAGAGAAGGTTGCATATATATGGGCGGTGAGTTTGAGAATTCAAGCTCGTTGGGCAACTGGTGTTGAGTGGCAAAGGCAACAACTCAAGTCTAATGTACATGGAGGTCTGCATGTGACGACTTAGAGATGGCAGAATATTGACCAAGGTGGAGTTTGTTAGATATTGTGTCGAATATTTATATGAGTCCGGTTATGACGGGACTTAGAGTTGTATCTAGCAATATAAGGTAGAGTTCATGTCAAACTCTGTAACTTGGACCTCCCCATAAATATGAGAGGGGAGCTGTTGTTGTAACCATGAGGATATAGTGACAGGCTTGCAAGGTGGAGGCAAAACGTTGCCGGGACCTCAAAATGACCGGTATTGTGGTCCCATAGTCATGCCTCCCGTGATGTTGGATTCGGTTGAACCTCGTTAACAAAGATCATGTCTTCGGTGTCGGGCGGTGAGTTTGAGAATTCAAGCTCGTTGGGCAACTCGTGTTGAGTGGCAAAGACAACAACTCAAGTCTAATGTACATGGAGGTTTGCATGTGACGACTTAGAGATGGCAGAATATTTACCAAGGTGGAGTTTGTTAGATATTGTGTCGAATATTTATATGAGTCCAGTTATGACGGGACTTAGAGTTGTATCTAGCAATATAGGGTAGAATTCATGTCAAACTCTGTAACTTGGACCTCCCCATAAATATGAGAGGGGAGCTGCTGTTGTAACCATGAGGACATAGTGACAGGCTTGCAAGGTGGAGGCAAAACGTTGCTGGGACCTCAGAATGACCGGTATTGCGGTTTAGGGAGGAGCACCCATAGTCATGCCTCCCGTGATGTAGGATTCGGTTGAACCTCGTTAACAAATATCATGTCTTCGGTGTCGTCTGTGATCTTGCAAGTTCGTCTTGGTAGATCTAATCGGTGCTTCCGCTGGAGGAGATTAGCGAGCGGCTCGTCGATGCGATTTTCTAACAGATAAACTGCTTCCCAAGGGGCAATTTAAAATATCTCCTTTATAATGTTTCTAACTTTTCCCAACCGTTTGTTTGCAAGGTGCCAGCAGTTTTTAGTATGTCTATTGGCATATAGTGTGTTGGTGATTTGTTGAATATGTTGGAAAATGTACAGTTTCTAAAACTGTAGGCTACTCGAGAATAAATGTTACACTAGAACTGCTTGCCACTCGTATATATAAAAATCATCCGGAAAGATCGCTTCTCCTGTGAGGCACTGGAACTCCGTAAAAATGAAAAATGATGATATGAAAGGATATACCGCCACGTGGTGTCTGTAAATCATTTCATTGCAAGCTCAGTAAAGCAACGCATGCATTACTGCAGCTGAGTGAATGGTCACTATAATATCGATGGTTGGTTTTGCATTGCCAGGTTGCAACAATTTGCCTTGCTCTCTTTGGCTGGGCTGAGCCAGATGAATGTTGTCCACCGTGAGAAAACGTTGTCACTAGATCAATCTTCAGCGTTTGTTGTAGGAACGCCAGGCAGCAGGAACCGAGACATTTTACCATTCCGTGCTGGTTGTCACCACATGATTAAGTGCCTGTGCAAGTCTCATATATAAGCTCAACCCGCGCTCTTGTTTTACATCCCCATGGTGCATCGATGGAGCACATCCACGCGGTTTCGGGCGGTATCATCCAGGCTTCCGGCTACGAGCGGTGAGCGGCGATGGACAGCTATGAGTTCCTGTTCAGCACGGGCTCCTCAGCTCCAATTGCAAGAAGTCTGCATGACGACGACTGACGAGAGAGCGCAAGGAGGCAATGCCAAGTTGCAGTCATGCGCACAGATGCAGGCGACAAATAAGATGTTTTCCTGTCCACAGTATGCTTGATTAAAAACTAAACAATATGAACAATTTCATTATGAGGAATGTCCTTTAGTGCCACTATATTCTAAGGCCTAATTAAAGATTATAGAAAAAAGGGCATGCATCTCAAATGTATATAGTTGCCTGAAATCTGGGCTACTCGATCTCCCGTGACCAATTTGAAATTTCTGATCGATATACACGGCCTAAGATTTCATTTTTGGGAATTCCACAAAAAATATTGGCTAAAGTCGGCAAGTACAAGCTCTGAAGCCCATTTGTGGCACAATGTCTATTCATCACCGGCTTCGAGATGGTTTTCGTTTTTTGCAATGTAGAAAGAGATTATACTGAGTCATGGGGCATTGGGCCTAATCTCTTTGGGTTTTGAGGCAACAGGAAATTTCGGGCATCATGCCTTCTTCACTGTCTTCAAAAAGTTGTTCAGGTTCCATCCATGTTATTGGTTGTTATTTTTTGCAGACCTTCCGTTTGCCAAATAGAATAGTGGCAACCGCTTACCCGCTAAAAAAAAGGAATAGTGGCAACATCAATAGCATTGCTCGAACAAAGTCAATGTTATTGTGCCCCATGAATAATGCTGCATTTATGGGACATTCTGCACGATGGTTACCAGGTGTTACTCATGAAGCAGAGGCATGGCGAACAATGTCATATCTTGGAGATGGATTCCCAAACACTTGTGCCAACTGCAGTTTAACCCCAGAAACCAAAATCGTTCACAGTTTGCTTCAATCCTGTCCAACTCCCAAAATAGTAGTTGCTCTTTGCTTTGTTCTCTCAAGTTCTGTTAGGTTTAGTTTCACATCCAAAATTGATAGCGGGGGAGCACACTATATAATGTGGGGGAAGCCCTCACCTATCATACTAGTATTTTGGGTTGAGTTAGACTTGGGCATTGGTTGGTTGTGCCACCGGTGGTGTTGGGACGCTGGCTTATGGGTATAGCGGGCCGGGTCGGATTCCACTGCGCACTCTAACAAGTGATATTAGCACCAAAGGTCATATGTGGAGCTGTGACTGGAGAGTTAAGATGCGCCCGATGTGTGACGGGGGAGATTGTTAGGTTTAGTACCACATCGAAAATAGATGGTGGGGGTGTACACTATATAAGGCGAGGGCAGCCCTCACCTATCAGACTAGTCTTCTTTGTTAAGTTAGGCGTGGGCCTTTGTTGATTGTGGCTCCGGTGGATCTAGGCTTGATCGGGTGCCGGCTCATGGGTATTGCGGGCTGGGTCGAATTCCGCTACGTACTCTAACATCTTCATCTACAATGGATGACAAACTTTGCAGCCCGTCTTTGTGCAACAAATGCCTCACCCATTAGAATTTTAAATTTATGGCTTCAACAGGCTCCCCTTCCCTTCCAACTGAAATGATCGCAGTGCTGACCCTGACTGTGGCCATAATCATTTAATGAAGAGGAATACCCTTGGTACCATCAAAGAAAAATTAAGGCTAGTCTTAGTGTACAGCTTTACTACACAATTATCTAGACAAAAAACTAGGCAACTGTGCCAAAGGAGTTTCATGGTGATGAAACTCCTCTCACGTACCATGAAACTTCATTCTCTTCTATGTCACATCAGCATATTTAATGCCATAAAACTCTCCATAAAATCTCCATTGAGACTACCATTAGGATAATTTCTATAGCATTAAATAGCATGCCACATAAGCAGTATGATGAGGTGGTAGGGAAATTAATGATGTGAGAAGGAAATGGTTTCCCATGCAGGAAATCATGTCTACACGAGAACCAAAAATGAAGACAATTGGGTGAGCGAAGGAGAGAGAAGAATGATGTTTGGTTGATATTTTATTTTGAAAAAAACTTTCCTTTGGGGGTGTAGTTTCCATAGGTAGTGTCTACGTGATATGGCAACTATAGAAACTCTATGGAGTAGTGTTTGGATTGGGACTCCCCTAAGAGCATCTTCAAGAGACTAGCCAAATCGTTTTCCTAAAGTTAAATGCGGCACTGTAGCATTTCGTTTGTATCTGTGAATAATTATCCAAACATTGATTAATTAGGCTCAAAATGTTCGTCTCGCAAAGTACAATAAAACTGTGTAATTAGTTTTTAATTTCATTTTCATTTAGTACTCTATGCATATGCCGACATTTTGATGTGATGAAAATCTTTTTTTTGCATAGTGGAATTTGCGGGTGAAATTTAGGAACTAAACAAGGCCCTAGAGTTGCTGGCATCTTGCTCTTCTCAGATGGGCTGTCACGTTTGGCTGCAAATTGGAGAGAATTTTGAGCTGGAGCTTTGATCAGGATCTTGCTCTTCTGATCCAATGGGCTGTTCTTTTCACCCACAAACCAAAGAGTGCTTTGGTCTTGTGTTGTCAGTACCTTGCTCTTCTCAGATGGGTCGCATGCAAACAGCATAGGATTCTTTTGAGGGTTTACCCAATCAAACATAATATAAATTATCTTTTACATATTTTTTTCTTTGCCCTACTTTTCCAAACCATAATTCCATTATTCTTGCATCTGCAAGATGTTTGAAGGAATTCTAGGTGGCCTGCTCACCCTAGAACAACCCTAGGTAGATGAGAGGGCGCGACAGAAAAGGAAAGATAGATGAGAAAGGACGCATTATTTGTGGGAGCAGCCGCGAGTACCTATTAGCCGGTACAAGAGATAGCCGGTGAAACAAAACAGCATGAAAAGGCACAAACACTCCTGAACATCAAAATTTGCACGTGAATATTTAGTCAACCATTTTTTTGAAAAAACATAATGCCGGGTGGGTCCAATGAGAGAGGGTATAGATACGTTTTTTTGGTATAAAGGATTTTTAATTGTTTAGGTTATTTATATTTTACTAGCAAATATGCCCACGCGAGATGCGTGTGTTATCTTTATTATGGGGGTTATTTTAGACTATCTGGTTGGTGGGTACATGGGTGGGTAAAGAAATTCCACGGTAAGAAAAGTAATTCCAAAACGACAGAAACTCTCTAGAAACATTATTTTTCTTGTTTATGAAAACTTTACACATCTTTTCTACCGTTAGACTTGACATGTGGGTCCTATGTGAGGGGTGGGTAGAAATTATTTGGGTGAAAAGTGTTCTAAAAAAATTGGATCCTTGTAGTATTAGATTATATAACTCTGTAGCTCGGCAACTCCACCTATTTGAAGTCAAGTACACAGTACCCAAAATATTAGATATACATAGATATTGCTTGGCAATGTCCATATTTGTTAGAAAAGGGAATATATATATTAATATCCTAGCCGCTGCATCAATCAATGCATATAGCCGTTCATTATTACACGTTTATATCATCGATAAGCCATGGAATTAAGAAAATAAAATGCTGAAAGTTCCTACTATATATGAAACTTGCATTCTTCATCATAAGAAAAGATCAAAATGTAATTCTATTTCTGAAATGCCAACCATGAACGGCAAAGACCTCCATGCCTGCGGATTTAAGCCTCGTGCAACTCATACTCAGTGCAGGGCGATCGTCCACCTTTTGTAGCAATGACAAAAAACGGGTCCAGTGTGTTCCTCTGAAGAGTACCTGTAAGTAGGAAGGCACTAATCCCTTGTCAAATACCACATCATTTTTAGATATCCAAATTGCCGAACACATGGCACTAGCACCTGCTAAAATCTGATATTTAAGTTTTTTATTTATTCCACTCAACCAGCCATTGAACATATAATCCGCACTAGTTGGCGTCAATAAATTAAAGCAAACCTGAACAATCCTCCAGGTAAACTTTGCAAGGTGGCAATCAAAAAATAAATGTTGAATGGTCTCGTTTTGAGAGCAAAAAGAGCAAGACATATTTCCATGCTATTGTTTACGAGCCAGATTATCTTTGGTTAAGACCACCCTTTAATTAGATACCACATGAACACCTTAATTTTTAGGGGAGTTTTCAACTTCCATATTGCAGTATTATGATATAAAATTTGGTTTGCTACAAGTGCCTTGTACATAGAACGGACCGAAAACATCCCATTCCGGTGTAAGCCCCAAATAACAATCTGTCAAGCAATCTTGAACCTACTGTGGTTTGGAATAAGCACTATTTCAATGTTTAATTAGACTGTAAAAGCAAAGAAAAAAACACTTATACTGTTAACTAAGGTGCCCTTTTGTAACCGTAATAGATATTACTTTAGCTTTATGATAATCTCATATAGCTATGATAATGCACCTGAACTGAAATATTTTGAAGAGACGACACAAAAAGAGATCTCTCAGATAGACAGAATAAGCAAAAGCACGTGGCAGATATAAACTTGAATCGATCGAGTTAGAATTTAAGAACAAGCTAGCAGAGTCGATTATGAGAGTTTGGAAGAGAGCGATATTAGATCCCAAAGGTAGGACGTTAATAATTTATAATGATGAAATAATATAAATAAATGGAGGATTACTCGGGCCCTAGTGTAGCACCGGACGGTGGGCCGGTGGAGCTCCGGGCATTAGACGTTCATGTGCAGTTGCCAGTTGGGGCTGCAGGCCGGTTATACAAAAGCTAGGGATGAGAGGTGTTTTTTTTCCGCACTAAAACTCTATGCATGCAGTTCTGAAAACTGAACTCAAGCAACAAATTAATAAACTCGAAGTAAACACTACATACACTACTACAGAAACCGGCTGTCACACCCGGTTTTAGAAAACAAACCGAGTGTACACCGTATGTGTGTCAGGATCAAGTTTCACACATAGAGTAAGCCAGAAGTGAATAAAAGATACAGTATCACGTAAAATAAATATAAATGACTTATGAGTCTATCAGAATTATACAGCAAATCCTGGAAACGAAGGCTCCAAACTTCACAGGCAATCGACTGGGGGTTGCGTACGCCTAGACCACAACACCATCTTTATCAGCTTCACACACCTTCTTCTTCTGAGCAGCAATTAGCAAGGATGAGTACACTTATGGTTGGTACTCAGCAATACCACAAGAAATAACCAGAGAGCAAATTAATTATCAACTTTAAGTAAATTAATCATGCGAAGGTCCAGGCCACTCTTAACCGTGAGTACGGCTGATATATCAGTTTTACACTCTGCAGAGGTTGTACACTTTCACCATAAGCCGCGTAAAAGTTCAAAAGAACTTTAAACCCAACCAAGCCGAGGGGGCCAATCCTCTTAAATCACACTACCGAGGTGTGACAGCATAGGGACGCTACGAGGCCTTTACAAAGATTCCCTAGTAAATAGTAACCCGCTAAGGTATTTAATTGATTCATTGAAAATACTGATTCCAAAACAAGCACTGCAACCCAATTTTTCTTTGCAACATCTCAACAAAAAAGAAAACCTTCTTTACAAACAATTCAGAGAATTAACCAAAAAAACCAACCTGATAATTAGCAAAACAATCGATTAGCTATACATACGACGGTAACACTTAAAATCTAGAGAGTACCTGAATAGATCCTATCAAGTACACGTGGAACACCACAAAGTACTGTTGGTCTTAGTGTTGCAATGTCATCAACCAATAGTTTGGCATCCTACAAATTACGACCACAATATCAATGCGTGTTATTG
The DNA here is from genome assembly GCA_900205405.1 of Echinochloa crus-galli. Lineage (NCBI taxonomy): Eukaryota > Viridiplantae > Streptophyta > Magnoliopsida > Poales > Poaceae > Echinochloa > Echinochloa crus-galli. The sequence continues at coordinate 926,767 of OAMR01000470.1, read as the reverse complement.
ACTAAAGATCATTAAGGAGTTTTCAAGAATTATACCCCCTGCCAGTATCCAATTTTTGCTCCATGGGAAATGAATGATTCCTCGAAGTTTCTATCGAAAATATGAGCTAGTGGAAGATATGACATATAAACATCATCTTGATCAAACTGCAGGAAGAGAGTGGACAACAACCAACATGAGTGTACAGAAGATTATTTCATAACACATTTTTCTTATTATGCACTTACAGCTTCACCAACATACTCCATTACAGAATCTGCGCTGAAGATGTTTACAATACGGCTTTCGTTTGATATCATAACACCTTTAGGTTCTCCCGTTGTTCCGCTTGTGTAAAGTATCGTGCAGATGTCAGATTTCTTCTTTTCAGGAAGATCAAAATGATAATATCCTCCCTATAAGCATGCAAAGCAGACAAAGTTTATGCATATTGGTCAGTAGCATGAGACATAGCTAGAGCAGTAGAGCCACATATTATGAATGGCATGTGCTAAAAATAGCTATTGATTCCTATATATCTTCTTAAAGTTGATCGGAACAAATAAGCACTAGCTTCCCTTACCAAGAAAATGTATATCTTCTGTGAAGGATGGGTATATATAATACTTACAAAAGTCGCATCAATTTCTGACATAACATATGCGATACAATTTATGTATATTCAATTTGAGCCTTTGAAGGCAGTGAGAATATATTTTTCTACATCAATAATCATCACACTTGTTCCTTTTTTTGGTGTACCTATCTAAAAATGTAAAATATGTTTACTCACAAGAGAAAGTGAAATATGTTTCCAGTTGACGACATGTCACTCCTGTCCATACCATATCTATTTTTCAGCTGATATTCTGGGTTTCCAACCCAAATTATCGTGTAAGGGTCCAGGCCGCTCTTGACCGTGAGCACGGCTGTTATAACAGTTTTACACTCTGCAGAGGTTGTACACTTTCACCATAAGCCGTGTAAAAGTTCAAAAGAACTTTAAACACAACCATGCTGTGCGGATTAGGCACGCATCACACTACCGAGGTATGACTGCATAGGGACGCTACGAGGCCTTTACAAAGATTTCCTAATATGTGCAGTCCGCTAAGGTTTCAAAATCCAAGCAAAGCATAACCCTCCCTAACGAGGTCTGTCTCTTAGCTAAGCCCACAGCTCAAGAGGACCGGGTTATACCTCATCGAAGTCTCCCCCACTTGCCATTTCGGTAAGACATGCACAAACTAGAGTCTCTAATTATTCAGCCAAGGCCAGAGCCCATTAGTACTCAAGGTTGTATAATTCCTGGCTGGTCACTCCATGTTCCAATTAAATCATCACGATAGTATAATTAAAGCATAGGTAGATATATGGTTAGGGACACTTGCCTTTCTGCAACATAAATACCACTGCTCAAAGTCTTCAACTCTTGCTATTGCTCTTTTAATCTTCAAATCACTCGGACTGCGCTTCTTCTTCTCACAGCAATCATCAAGTAATCACACAGGAATACAACTATACACGCAAACAAGCAAATATAACAACTAAGAACAATACACCAATCAAAAGAAAAGCTTTAAAAGATCGCACTAAAGGATAGGGCTCGAGGCTACGGTCACGCAAGCGCAAGAAACGCTGAAAACGGAGCTTTGGCTGAAAAGATATATCTAGTGGAAGATTTGAATTATTAAACAAACAAGACTATAGGCTGTATTTATTTTAATTGAGTAAAACCATGTACATGAGTTATTTCAGATAATTACCTAATGAAATTAACATGAGTCATATTAAAACATTTAATAAAGATATAGTAAACTTAGTCATATTTTAATTACAAAGGTTCATTTACAAATTATTCCAATTAAAGTATTAACTTGAAATAAAACATGTGAGAGCATCTAATCGAAACATAATGATCAAATGTCGTGTTGGGCTAACAAACTTTATTTATAAAACACATTTATGTTAGTGTTAATCAAATTATCATTTATTTATGAAAGCTCGAAGTTTAACTCTATGTTGCTTCTAACCAGGAAAGGTAGCTTTATTTAAACATTAATCAAATTAACATCACTTTATGAAAACCAAGAAAAAACTTAATCAGATTTTAATTACAAATATGCAAGTACATATTATTCCAGTTAAAGCCTTGAGTTAAAATATAATATGTGAGCAACTAGTGGAATAAAACTAATGATTCGAGTTTCACTAATTATGTCGTCAATTAAAAACACATTTGCTTTGGTATTAGCCATATTAACATTAATTATAAAAATACCGAGGTGCAACTCTAATTACATTTTAATTAGAAAAGCTATTTATCAAAAATATTATCAAGTTTAATATTTGTTTATGAAAATCCGACACATAACCTAGTCAAATTTTAATTAGAAGACCAATTAAATATTAACCAATTTGACATTAGTATGAAAATCTAGAGTATAAACCTTAACTAGCTTTTAATTAGAGAAACATATTTGAATATTATTTAATTAGTTTAACACAAATAAAATTCAGAAATATTTTTTATGTTAAATAACAGTTCTATAATGTAGTTCATGTCAATATAAACCTATCGCAACGAGAACGGATCAAAATGGATCTAAAACGCGAATTCTATGGTTAAAACAAGGTTGTAGGGAACTATACGCAATTAACTATAGATTTCAGAGGCTAGCTAGTAACATTCACGAGACACAGAGAACAGTGCCCACGAAATTGGCAAAGGTTGGGGTTAGATCTGTAAAAGTGCTCGACTAGGGCTTATGTGCAGGAATCTAATAGAAATAAGGGGTTTTCTGTTAAATGTGCAAGTCACATGAATGGATCTAAAGGTTTTAGGATTCTCCAGGGGCTTAAATGCAAAACCTCCATCTCCCACGATTACACAGGCAGGGGAGTTGAGCGCGGAGCTCATCGACGCTTGGGCAGCTCGGCTCGCCGGGGCTAGGGTGGACAGCGGCCCTAGGCGAGAGGGGATCTCGCGGAGGTGCTCACCAACGACAGAAGCATGAGGAGGCGTCGGGATTTTCGCCGGCGGCGGGGACAGAGGGCCGGTGGCAGGGCTCTCATGCGGAGGAGCTCTTCCGTCGGCAGGGTGGCGATGAGGACCGGTGGTGAGGGTCCATCATTGCGCGGGGAACCTCATGGTAGTGGCGGCTCTTCCCAAGGGGTGTCAACGGCGGCGAATCGGCGCAGGCGGCTGCCATGGCCGGGGGCGGTTCCGGTGGGAGCTCCTGGCGGTGGCACTGCGCAAGGGCCCAGGCGAGGGCTGGGCGATGGCGGCTGGAGGGTAGGGCTTGCAGGGCGAGGGCGGCTTTTATAGGGTGCGGACGTCGAGGTGGCCGTGGCGCGCACGCCAAGGCCACGGCCTTGCGGCGGCGCTGCCGTGCGGCGCGGGGTGAGCTGGCGGCGGGAGGAGGAAAAGTGGCGGGCCCAGTGGTGGAAAGAAAGGGGGGTTGGGGTAGGCCGGATGGGCTTTAGGGGTGGGTTGGGCTCACAGGGGTTATACCTCATCGAAGTCTCCCCCACTTGCCATTTCGGTAAGACATGCACAAACTAGAGTCTCTAATTATTCAGCCAAGGCCAGAGCCCATTAGCACTCATGGTTGTACTGTTTTCCTGGGTGGTCACTCCATGTTCCAATTAAAATCATCATGATAGTGTAATTAAAGCATAGGTAGAAAGATGGTTAGGGACACTTGCCTTTATGCAACATAAATACCACTGCTCAAAGTCTTCAACTCTTGCTATTGCTTTTTTAAATATTTAAATCATTCGAACCGCGCTTCTTCTTCTCATAGCAATCATCGAGTAAT
>OAMR01000470.1:905402-921610 GCA_900205405.1 Echinochloa crus-galli | reverse complement strand
GAGGGAGGGGTCGTGGATGAGATCGAGTGGCGGGCCCAGTGGTGGAAAGAAAGGGGGGTTGGGGTAGGCCGGATGGGCTTTAGGGGTGGGTTGGGCTCACAGGGGTCTTAGGGTTTTGTTTTCTTTTTTTTCGGATAATTCATTTCTTATGCGAAGATAAATCCAGAAAATCCTGGATAAATCATTTAAGCCAAAAAAAATAGTCCAAAAATTCCAAAACTCTCAGGAAAAATCCCAGAGATAGGTTTGGACATGAGAACCCAAATAATGTATTTGGAACTCATGAATTTGCAATTTGTTAGCATCTTCCAAAAATTGCAATTTGTGCTAGGAAAATAGGAATAGTTTCTAGAAAAATCTAGAAAATTCCATTGGGCTTCTAAATGCTTTTTTTAAAACTTGCACACATTATCATTAGCCATATTTATTTAAATTTAATTTGGAAAAAAAATTCCTAAACTAAATTCCGTGTAAATTATAGAAAGCTTGGAAAATTTTTAGAAATTTAAGAAAATTATTATATTAATTAATCTTATTTTGCACATCCGAAAATTTGGAAGTTTTAGGGCGTGACACCGACTTCACAAATGGTCTATCACAAGCGGTTTTACCAAACCGTTTGTGATACTAGCATCACAACCGGTTGCAAGGTTGCTGGACTCGCTAGCCGTTGCAACCGGTTGTGATGTGGGGCATCACAAACGGTTTGTAGCAAAAACCATTTGGGATGCCCGCGAGCACCATCGCAAAGGGTTTGTAGGAAAAATCAGTTGTGATGTGGGCATCACAAACGGTTTCGCCCCCGACCACCATCAGAAAGGGTTACAAACCCTTTGTGATGGTGTGTACAGTACACATTAAAACCATATTTTGAAGTAGTAAATCAATTTTAAATAAAAAAGTGTTGAACTACAAAATTGTATAACTTCTCAAGATGTAGAACCTTTAGTTTGATCATTTATTCATTCGATAAATTCATATAAATATTGTTCATTAAATCTATGTCTCGTAGAGTTTCCTGAAACAATAAGAGAGATCTATAAGATTTATGAACAATGACACTCTCACTACATCGGAAGAAGAAATGACATATAGAAAAGTTATATATCTTCAGAAGTTATACAACTTTGTAGTTTAAATTTTTTAATTCGAGTTTGTTTTACTAATGAAAAGTATGTTTGTTGTTATCAAAATTTGAAATTTGAGTTTTTTCAAGGGAACTCGGATCAAGAATCAGTGAAAATAATAGTTGTAGATCATAATAAGTTATGTAACTTTGTAGTTGACAACTTTTTCATTTGAAATCATCTGGTCAATGAAAGCTAATTTTGAATGTTCTCAAATTTAAAATTCAAATTTTGTAAACGACCTCGGATGGAGAAACTACCAAACCTTGTAGTTGACAACTTTTTAGTTTGAAATCTCTTATGGCCTCAAATAAGTAATTTACACTCGATTTAGAATAATATGGTAGAAATTAGAACAGTATCTAGTCATATGTGAGACTGTGGTGCAGTGGTAGAGGAGGTCACGCGTGAAAGAGAGGTCGTGGGTTCAAATCCCGCTGACGGCGTAGGTTTTTCGGTGCCCCGCACAAAACATTTGTGATGTCTAGAGGTAACACAAGCGCCTCCCAAATGTGTGATAACCCTTCAAAACCATTTGTGATGTTGAATTCCGTAGTGATATAATTCAACAAAAATATAATAAACTTCAAACACTATATAGTTTCCTTTTTTTCCCATCGCGTACTCAGGCGGAACGCTATCGATTGAAATCTGCTTTGCTGATAACGACGCGCACATGCCTCCTGCTGAACCTGTCAATTCATTAGTAATACTATATACCGTCCACGAAGGCGAACCTAGATCCTTGCAATGCGTCCTCCAAACGGGGTCTTAATGTTGGCGTCATTCTTGATCCCAAATTCATCTTATTCACCTCAATATTTTTTTGCTGTTTTTTGAGACTTTTTAGTGCATTGTGGTTTGTATTACAAACCGTTTGTGATGCCCCCCACAAAACGTTTGTGATGGCTGGAGGTATCACGAGCGCCTCCTAAAACCGTGTGTGATAACCCTTCAAAATTGTTTGTGATTCTGAATTATGTAGTAGAGATATAATTCAACAAAAATATAATAAACTTCAAACACTATATATTTTCCTTTTTTTCCCACCACGTACTCAGGCGGAATGCTATAGATTGAAATATGCTTTGCTGATAACGACGCGCACGTGCCTCCTGATGAACCTGACAATTCATTAGTAATACTATATACTGTCCATGAAGGTGAACCCAAATTCCTGCAACGCGTCCTCCAAACGGGGCCTTAATGTAGGCATCATTATGGACCCCAACTTCATCTTATTCACCTCAATGTTCTTGAGCTACTTGAGGCTGCACATCTTCACGATCTCATCCACAACCCCTCCTTCCTCCTTCTCCACGGAGAGTCCACACCCCATGAACTCTGCCATCTTCTTCAGCTTAGCTCTGGGGTCATGCATGCAGCATCGTCACCTACTCGAGGAACAGCAACTGTTTCAGCCTCATCAAGCCAGCCGCCCAGTATTGTTGGACATGCATCCACTGAGGCATGGTGAACACGTAGCCCTCACAGAAGAGCTCGAAGGCCTCCTCAATTGTGGAGGCCAGAGTAATCGACATTTTACGCGGATGAGACATTCTTGACAAAAAAGAAACTAGAGGTACCGATCCGTTTAGGCGAGACCTCCCCCGTGATGGTCCTGGGAAGGAGGCCGTAAGGCAGGTGGGTGCCGGGCACGCATGGACACTAGAGCACCTTGAACTCCATTACTCACTCTATCTTTTGAAGGCGCGCACGAATATTAAGATTCAAACTTTACAATCTTTGACCAATAATTTGGCTAACAATTTTTAAATTTTATAATACAAATTTGATATGGTTGGATTTATAATCAAATATATTATTCAATAATTATAATTTTATAACCATAAATAATATAAGATATGAATGAATGGTCAAAATATAATTTAAAAAACCGTGCCAAATCGAATCGCGCCAAACAAAATAGATGGACGGGTCAGTAGGTTGTGGCATCGCGCCTGAGCTTCCGATCCATAAACCTGACACACTCAGGCGGGTTCTTGCGTTGGAGCGGGTGGTTGGGGTTGGAGGGCGGTGCTTGGCCCAGTTCACGGTGGCAAAGGCGAAGGCCTTGAGCGGCACCGACTTGGTGAGGTATACATCGCTGGGCCTGTGGTGTATGCGGTGTAGATTGCTGGCAGCTCAGCCAGGACCGTCTCCGGCAGCGAGGACCCGTGCTGTTTTGGGCATCGCATGTACGCTGTGTGTTGTTGGTGGCCGGAGAATGGGATCGGATGATGGCGTCACCGAATGAGCGCCAGCGACTTTTTATCCCGTTATGGTGGTGGGGTGGGTGGATAACAAAAGAGCCATGACTTTTTTCTCTGATGTTCGCCATGGTGGCAGCCAAGAAATTAACAAACATACTCCGTATATTACTATATATAAAAACGATTAAAACTGGAGAACAAAGCCGTTTAGGCAGAAGATGAGATCAGTACGTAGCTGCACTAAAAGATCAGTAGCTGTGACTGGTCTGTTCATGTTAAGCAGTTTGGTAGTGGTCTTGTCCTCTCATGCTCTGTCTATATATCAACTTGAACTCTAGTACGTACGTAGCTCTGAAAACGGAATTCGTTTTCTTTATTCACGGTATTGGAAACATGGTCGAGCCTTGTCTCCTAGGAACAGATAAATTGGAAGCAAATACAATATACAATGGAACAAGAATATAATAAATTTCAAACACTAAATAAATTCCTTTTTTTTGCCCAATCACGTACTCAGGCCAAATGCTATTGATATGATTGAAGTTGAGCCCAACCCACCCCTAAAGCCCATCCGGCCTACCCCAACCCCCCTTTCTTTCCACCACTGGGCCCGCCACTCGATCTCATCCACGACCCCTCCCTCCTCTTCCTCCACGGAGAACCCGCACCCCATGAACTGCGCCAGCTTCTTTAGAGCAGCCTTGGGGTCACACAGCATCTTCTCATACTCGAGGAACAGCACCTGCTTCGGCCTCCTCAAGCTCACCTCCCAGTACTGCTGCACATGCTTCCACTGGGGCCCGACGAACACGCGGCCCTCGCAGAAGAGCTCGAAAGCCTCATCGAGCTTGGAGGTCGGTGGCTCCACGCCATACGCCTCGGAGACCTTCTTGACGAAGAACAGGCCGGAGATGAACGTGTCCTTGGGGTTCCGGCAGACGTACACGATCCGGCTCGGCGAGGCCTCGCCCGTGATGCTCTCCGGCAGGAGGCAGTAGGGCAGGTGGGTGCCGAGCACGCGCTGTGACTCGAGCGCCTCGAACTCCTCAAGCAGGCTGCTGGTGTCGCGCATGAGCTCCGGGTCGATCTCCATGAACCTGACGCACTCGTGCGGGTTCATGCGGCGGAGCGGGTGGCTGGGATCGGAGGGCGGGTGCGTGGCCCGGTTCACGGTGGCGAAGGCGAGGGCCTTGAGCCAGGTGGTGCCGGACTTGGGGAAGCTGGCGAGGAAGACGTCGCTGCGCCTGGGCTGTAAGCGGGCGTGGATCGTCGGCAGCTCGGCCAGGACGGTTTCCGGCAGCCAGAAGCCGTTGTAGCGGCGGAGGGGGAACGGCGGGCACCGGGTCTCGAGCGGGAGGGAGGGGATGAGCTCGGCCATGCGGCCAGTGGTCATGGAGGTGTCGACCGGCGCAGGCATGGTGGATGGCTTTGTGTTGTGCTTTTCTTGGTTGCTTGTGTGTTTGCAAGTGCTTCGTGTCTTGTGTGGATGAAGATATGGAAGGGGACCCAATATATATAATGGTAGCACATACATACTGTAATAATCTACTACTTAATTTTTTACCGGGTTGAGGCTGGTCTTCAATTCCAACCCATGCCCCCGTAGTCGTTACCTGCTGGCTGCTCCGGTTTCCACGGTTTGAGAAGTGCCTGGTAGCTGTGAAGTCGGACGGTCTTATAGGCCGGTTACATGGTTTGAGCTGGTTGTGTCATAGTTTGAATGATTTTCCATTCAAGATTCAATAACAGGCAATCCAATCAAGAACAGATACCGATATACTCCATCACAGGACCCAACCATCGGTCTTTGAAGCATGCTATGTCAGCTTGTTCGACCTTCTGACCTGCGGTTGAATCCGAGACAGCGACTAGTACCAAGCGGAATCTCAAGGGAAGTGGGGTCATCAAAAGCTTGCGCCGCCGCGTGCTTGAAGTCAGCAAATACAAAACCGTTGCCTATCAAGATAATCTCGATGGAATCTTGCTCAATAATGTACAAAAATGTGCAGACAGGTTGCATTTTTTTTGCTGTAGATTTTTCTTGTTCTATCTATTTCTTTCTCCATACCGACACGCGCATCTACGTTGGATATGTTAGAAAACTAGGCATTTTTCAGTATATAACAATTTCAGAAATTAATAACAATTTCAAGATAACAGTGAGTGAGTGATCTTGTGACAACAGATGTGTGAGTGTTCAAGTTAAATCTCCAAATTAATAAGAATGGTAAGAAAAAATAGAATCAGATTTGTTTTAGGACGTACCCAAGGGCGGGGCCGGTACCGAGGCACAGGATGCGCCTTCACCAGCTGAAGGAATAGAGTTAACCATCCTCCACTGGCCTTGCTCGAAGTGACGAGTCGATGCAGTGGAGTCCCTCGAACGGCCTTATAGAAGTAATCATTCAGGCCCTCTGGGAAGTAGTAGTTCGCTTGACGAAGACGGACGCCGGAAAGTAGTAATTCGGTTTGTCGAAGCGAGCAGTCGCGTTCTCGTATGCTCCCCAAAAACCTCATCGGCTGCCTATCCCGAGCAGGATCGCTAGTCAGGGAGATTCGGAGGCTTCTGCTCACGCAAGCAGTGTGTGCACACGCTCAGCCAGCCATAATCCCATTAAATGTCAGTTACTGGTCCTCTGAATAATGGCAGTAACGGTTATGTCTCAATGACTGTCATCGGTGGCAAAACCTTCGGCGTGTCATGGCTAGGCCACGAGCCACAGCCCGGCTCGCGCGTGTGGCACGTCCTTCTCCTCTGGTCAATTTCACAAGCGGTTCACAGCTGGTCCACTATTTAAGTCGATTATGATTCTCTTAATTTGACTCCATCCGAGATTTAACGCCAATAACTTTCTAGCATTTACTTAGTGGACCTTTTGATTCATTAGATTAATTGAAACTGAAATGGGCCAAGGCCCAATTAATCCAACCGAATAGGGCTCTCCTCCCTTTTTTTTTGTTGTACTGCGAGTCTAATAGTAATGATCCATGACCTTGATGAACGCGATATATTAGTGGGATGCAATCTATTTTAGCGAATAAGATGATTTGGATGATGCACTTGATATCGTACTCCTTTTGAGATATCTGATCAATACGACAGTCATTTCCGATACCTAACGAAATTTCTAGAATGGAGAAATTTAAATTTGTGACAAGTATTACCAACTCTATGGGAAGTTTCTGAAATTCCGGCGGGCATCATGTAGTTCACATAACCTTCTAATCAAGACTCCATAGTACGCAAACCATTTGTCAATTTGGATCATCTAAATGACTTAGACAGTTTGAAGGAACCATTATTCCACTTCCATGGGCGGTCTAGTATTTGAACGACTCCCGCTCCAAATTCAAGAACAAGCAATCAAATCAAAATCATGAATGCATCACAAGATCCAAATATTAGTCTTTGAACCACGACATCTAAGCGTTTCGTCCTTCTGTCCTCTGGCGGTCAAGTCCGACGCTGAATTTCATGCGGTCAAGTCTTCAATCAACAAGGGTTTGCACCGCCACGCTTCCAAGGTGGCCATCTCTCGCATCTCATGACACGGAGAGAAGGCAGCTGCAGTTTAAATTCCATTGCTACATGCACGAAGCCTAACAAGTGATTTATTCAGTCCCTTGCTGAACATACACAAAAGTGTACACACGCTGCAGATTTTGTACTAAGGTTAGGGTTTAACATACCTCTAGATGTCTTCTCTTTATTTCTTCGCAATGGCTTCTTGGAACCACGATCTTCAGCGGCTGCAACTAGATCTGACTAACAGCCCATTCTACCTCCTCTACCTGTTTGTGGTTAGTTAATAAGATGTCAATGATAAACTTGATAAATTTAGGAATAAAGACAAAATGTCATAGACCAATGACGAGCGGAGAAAAGATGTAAGGAGCATCCTCAAGAGAATAGTCAAATTGTTTTCTAAAGTTAAATTTAGTTGTTGTTAGAGAGAAAACGTTTCCACCAGACTCTGTAAATGACCCTCCAAATTTAGTGGCTCTCCATCCCACCTCATTTGCTAGCTATTTTTAGCTAGCCTACCTCACTAGCCATCTTTACAGAATCTGTTGGATTACTCTGTTATTTGTTAGTCAAATCTATTTTTGAGAGTAGCTAAATCAGTAAATTTGACTAGTCTTTTAGGTAATCTCTTGGAGATGCTCTTAGACCTGAAGGTAAATCTAATGCTGAATATACTTATACTGTTGTTGCTAGCACAGATAGTTGTGATGGTGAGATTCTTGGTGCTTTTGCTGCATAGCATTAGAATTGATGACAGTAAAAAAGTAGAACCGGATCTTGTGCCCCCTCCTGCAAATGACATTTCAACCAGATCTATACATCGTTTTTGAAGGGATAATAGGTGCTTTGGCCTACTCTTGCAAATACGCTATTTATAGCTGCGAAAAGTAGAATCGGATCTTGTACCTACTCCTGCAAATGACATTTCAACCGGCCTATAAATCGATTTTGTAGTAGTCAATTGACTCAACATTAGCCATAAAGCAGCAGCACCATTTTCATGCAAAATTAAACTTCTTGCAAATATTGTTAGAAAATAAAATGGATTTTAGGCCATGCCTTGTGATCTTTTCTCCTCTCACCATTGGTCCATGAATTTATGTCTTTATTCCTAAATTAACAATTGTATCATGCAAGTTTGCTTGTACTTTACTTGCCACAAGACAAAACCATGTGTCTTGATCCAATAGCAAAATATCATACTCCAAAGAAAAAATAACTACAGGAAAGAATAAACTGAAATACAAAATCTAGGTTCATTATTGTGTATCCCTACCAAAAAGGAGTGCCGCCTGTGAACACTTTTGTGTAAGGAACCGAATCATTAGATAGGCTTGGTGTGGACATAGAGCAAGTTTCCACTGTAATTGAGACTTTGAGAGGCGGAAACATCAGCAGGCTTTCCTCTAATTAACTTTATGCACGACAGCGACACCCACCAACACCAGGGAAAGCCCCATTTCTTTTAAAAACGATTTCAACCAAATAACTTAATCTATTCCGCTTGGGACAAATGAAGGACATAACGACAAACACGCTGGCACGGTCAAGCTTATCTATGATGTATGCTCTTGATTTCATTGCCTGTTCTTGATCCGGCAGAGAAAATCGTTCCACATTAGACACATGCCATGGAATTGTTTCCTGACTTTCTCTTTGACCCAAACCGTCTAAACCATGTAACCAGCCTCGGAGTCCTTGACCAACCCGTTAAGGTAACCAATAATCCCACAAGGCAGAAGCCTATTAGCACTTCTCAAACCGTGACACCGGACCAACGATCCAGGTCAAGATGCTGTGCGGGTGGCATGCATATGACTTCAACCTGCTTTAACATGACGCACCACGTATATATATATTGCTCCGATTCCGTATCTGTTTGCACACAACACAAACACTTGGACGCTACATTTACTCGAGCAATCAAGTACAAGCAATCAAGCACAACACAAAGCCATCCACCATGCCTGCGCCGGTCGACACCTCCATGACCACTGGCCGCATGGCCGAGCTCATCCCCTCCCTCCCGCTCGAGACCCGGTGCCCGCCGTTCCCCTCCGCCGCTACAACGGCTTCTGGCTGCCGGAAACCGTCCTGGCCGAGCTGCCGACGATCCACGCCCGCTTACAGCCCAGGCGCAGCGACGTCTTCCTCGCCAGCTTCCCAAGTCCGGCACCACCTGGCTCAAGGCCCTCGCCTTCGCCACCGTGAACCGGGCCACGCACCCGCCCTCCGATCCCAGCCACCCGCTCCGCCGCATGAACCCGCACGAGTGCGTCAGGTTCATGGAGATCGACCCGGAGCTCCAGCGCGACACCGACGACCTGCTTGACGAGTTTGAGGCGCTCGAGTCACGCGCGTGCTCGGCACCCACCTGCCCTACTGCCTCCTGCCGGAGAGCATCACGGGCGAGGCCTCGCCGAGCCGGATCGTGTACGTCTGCCGGAACCCCAAGGACACGTTTCATCTCCGGCCTGTTCTTCGTCAAGAAGGTCTCCGAGGCGTATGGCGTGGAGCCACCGACCTCCAAGCTCGATGAGGCTTTCGAGCTCTTCTGCGAGGGCCGCGTGTTCGTCGGGCCCACAGTGGAAGCATGTGCAGCAGTACTGGGAGGTGAGCTTGAGGAGGCCGAAGCAGGTGCTGTTCCTCGAGTATGAGAAGATGCTGTGTGACCCCAAGGCTGCTCTAAAGAAGCTGGCGCAGTTCATGGGGTGCGGGTTCGATTCATCAGCTGAAGGTTGCATCCAGACAGGTACACTGTTATCTCTAATTTTATAGAGTCACGGGATTCAGAATGTGAACGGGAAAGTCGTGGAATCTGGAATAATTCATTGAATTGTGGCCTACTTGACTTTTAGCCTAATTGTGATCCAGCAAAATATAGTAGCACTGTGGACTGTCCATATCACAGATGAAAGGTGATTTGGCTCACTATTAGTCTGTTAAGCAGTTGTACCTCAAATGAAAAAAAAACTAGCATGTCTGTCTTGAATGTTAAAGGATCACAGTAGCCCCCTCATTTGCTAAATTACAGGTGAAAGGCGATTTAGTTCATTATTGGGGGACTAATAGGTTAATATAATTGTAGTACTTATATTGGACAGGACTAACATGGCAGATGCAGATCTTTTTCAGTGGAGAACCATATTAGTCATATTCTTCATGTTTTCACGCCTCTTGGATTTGATATGTAGTTTGACATGTAAATGCCTTGATAATAATAGAATTGAGCACTTAAATCTCTAGTTTTAAGAATGAATTGGCCCTTTTAGTCAGTCCACTAGTCAGCAGTAGGGTGTCATGTCATTTTCAGTAGTTAATCATACCCATTCCATCTGTCTTTTGCGAAGTCTTCAGGAATTTATTCTAAAATAAGGCAGTGAGCTTGTATCACTGTAATTTAGTATTTTAACTTTTTAGTTTTTACCCAGCTTGTTATTAGTCAAATCTATTTTTGAGAGTAGCTAAATCAGTAAATTTGACTAGTCTTTTTAGGTAATCTCTTGGAGATGCTCTTAGACCTGAAGGTAAATCTAATGCTGAATATACTTATACTGTTGTTGCTAGCACAGATAGTTGTGATGGTGAGATTCTTGGTGCTTTTGCTGCATAGCATTAGAATTGATGACAGTAAAAAAGTAGAACCGGATCTTGTGCCCCCTCCTGCAAATGACATTTCAACCAGATCTATACATCGTTTTTGAAGGGATAATAGGTGCTTTGGCCTACTCTTGCAAATACGCTATTTATAGCTGCGAAAAGTAGAATCGGATCTTGTACCTACTCCTGCAAATGACATTTCAACCGGACCTATAAATCGATTTTGTAGTAGTCAATTGACTCAACATTAGCCATAAAGCAGCAGCACCATTTTCATGCAAAATTAAACTTCTTGCAAAATATTGTTAGATAAATAAAATGGATTTTAGGCCATGCCTTGTGATCTTTTCTCCTCTCACCATTGGTCCATGAATTTATGTCTTTATTCCTAAATTAACAATTGTATCATGCAAGTTTGCTTGTACTTTACTTGCCACAAGACAAACCATGTGTCTTGATCCAATAGCAAAATATCATACTCCAAAGAAAAAATAACTACAGGAAAGAATAAACTGAAATACAAAATCTAGGTTCATTATTGTGTATCCCTACCAAAAAGGAGTGCCGCCTGTGAACACTTTTGTGTAAGGAACCGAATCATTAGATAGGCTTGGTGTGGACATAGAGCAAGTTTCCACTGTAATTGAGACTTTGAGAGGCGGAAACATCAGCAGGCTTTCCTCTAATTAACTTTATGCACGACAGCGACACCCACCAACACCAGGGAAAGCCCCCATTTCTTTTAAAAAACGATTTCAACCAAATAACTTAATCTATTCCGCTTGGGACAAATGAAGGACATAACGACAAACACGCTGGCACGGTCAAGCTTATCTATGATGTATGCTCTTGATTTCATTGCCTGTTCTTGAATCCGGCAGAGAAAATCGTTCCACATTAGACACATGCCATGGAATTGTTTCCTGACTTTCTCTTGACCCAAACCGTCTAAACCATGTAACCAGCCTCGAGTCCTTGACCAACCCGTTAAGTAACCAATAATCCCACAAGGCAGAAGCCTATTAGCACTTCTCAAACCGTGGACACCGGACCAACGATCCAGGTCAAGATGCTGTGCGGGTGGCATGCATATGACTTCAACCTGCTTTAACATGACGCACCACGTACTATATATATTGCTCCGATTCCGTATCTGTTTGCACACAACACAAACACTTGGACGCTACATTTACTCGAGCAATCAAGTACAAGCAATCAAGCACAACACAAAGCCATCCACCATGCCTGCGCCGGTCGACACCTCCATGACCACTGGCCGCATGGCCGAGCTCATCCCCTCCCTCCCGCTCGAGACCCGGTGCCCGCCGTTCCCCCTCCGCCGCTACAACGGCTTCTGGCTGCCGGAAACCGTCCTGGCCGAGCTGCCGACGATCCACGCCCGCTTACAGCCCAGGCGCAGCGACGTCTTCCTCGCCAGCTTCCCCAAGTCCGGCACCACCTGGCTCAAGGCCCTCGCCTTCGCCACCGTGAACCGGGCCACGCACCCGCCCTCCGATCCCAGCCACCCGCTCCGCCGCATGAACCCGCACGAGTGCGTCAGGTTCATGGAGATCGACCCGGAGCTCATGCGCGACACCAGCAGCCTGCTTGAGGAGTTCGAGGCGCTCGAGTCACAGCGCGTGCTCGGCACCCACCTGCCCTACTGCCTCCTGCCGGAGAGCATCACGGGCGAGGCCTCGCCGAGCCGGATCGTGTACGTCTGCCGGAACCCCAAGGACACGTTCATCTCCGGCCTGTTCTTCGTCAAGAAGGTCTCCGAGGCGTATGGCGTGGAGCCACCGACCTCCAAGCTCGATGAGGCTTTCGAGCTCTTCTGCGAGGGCCGCGTGTTCGTCGGGCCCCAGTGGAAGCATGTGCAGCAGTACTGGGAGGTGAGCTTGAGGAGGCCGAAGCAGGTGCTGTTCCTCGAGTATGAGAAGATGCTGTGTGACCCCAAGGCTGCTCTAAAGAAGCTGGCGCAGTTCATGGGGTGCGGGTTCTCCGTGGAGGAAGAGGAGGGAGGGGTCGTGGATGAGATCGAGTGGCGGGCCCAGTGGTGGAAAGAAAGGGGGGTTGGGGTAGGCCGGATGGGCTTTAGGGGTGGGTTGGGCTCACAGGGGTTATACCTCATCGAAGTCTCCCCCACTTGCCATTTCGGTAAGACATGCACAAACTAGAGTCTCTAATTATTCAGCCAAGGCCAGAGCCCATTAGCTGATCTCATCTTCTGCCCATAACTAAATGGCGTTGGTATTTGTGTTCTCCAGTTTTAATCGTTTTTATATTAATAGGTTTGTTTCTTGCCTGCCACAATGGCGAACATCAGAGAAAAAAAAGCCATGGCATTTTTCTTATCCACCCACCCCAGTACCCCACCACCGTTAGGCTGCCCGCACTGGACTCGCTAAAGGGAAACGGGAAACGCCATGTCCGCCGATTTAGCGTTTTTGCGTCTGCAGTGGGGCATGGAAAAACCACCAGTATACGCTATCGTTCGTCGCCGGCCGGTAAATCACAGGAGGGATCGAGATGCACGCGGTAAACGGCCACGTCGGCGCGGGCCCGCCTCTGCCTCCCGGCCGCGCGCATTGCAACCGCTCCGCTTCTGCCCGCGTCGCACATCCGCCCGGCCACCCCTACACGCGTTGAGCACCACCGCCACCCATCGCCCCACTCCGGCGATGCAGCTCCCCGCCTCCATCAGCGTCGGCGATGCAGCTCCATCCAGCTCGGTCTCCACCACTCGCCGCCATTGACCGGCCCCCGACAGTGGTCGCGCCCCGCTCTGCCTGCGCCAGAGGCCGCCGCCACCGCCCGGATCTGGCTGGACGCAGGCCTGCCGAGCCAACCCGCCGCCGCACACTCCACGCAAGCCACCGGCTCCGCTGGCCGCCGCGCCGAGCCAAACAAGCCGTGCCACCGCTGTGCCGCGCCGTCGCACCACCGCCCGCCATAGGGAGAGGGAGAGGGTGAGGGGCGGCGGCGGTATTGGAGGAGAGGGGGCGCGGAGGTGCGGCGGTGATGGGGGACGAGAGGGGGCACGGAGGACGGCGGGCGGAGGGCCGGGGGTCCGACGGGGGAGGGGAGGCCGTGCAGCGCCGATGGGGGAGGGGAGCGGAAGAAGAGAGAGAGGGAGAGGAGAGAGGACAGTGGGAAAGATTAAAAAAAGGAATTACTGGTGGGTCTGGTATGGTGGTGGTTGATATAGAGAGTGTAGATAGAGTATGACGAGTGCGGGAGAAAAGGATTTAGAGTAGAGAATATTGATGATTAGAACATAATATTCTATTTTAGACGGTAGAGTAAAGGTCCACCAGCGTGAACAGCCTAACAAAGCAAAAAGCCTCTGGCGCTCGTTCGGTGATGCCATCATCCGATCCCATTCTTGGATCTCGTGTTCTTCATTCTTGTAGCTGTTTTTTTGGAGCCTTTGGCTCATTAGAAATGACATTGTTTTCTAGCAACAATGTAATTTCTGCACCTATAGTATCTTTGTATCATGCACATTCAATTATGCAGAAGTGGAAGATACTAAGCAAGGGCGGAGCCAATCTTCGTCAGGCCATGGATTGATTAAAAATTCCACCATCATTGCTGCAGCAGGAATACTGACCATGGAGGAAGTTGGACAAATAGAGGGAGGGCTATTTAATTTGTTGATTTGCTTCCATATTTGACTGTTGTGCTGTGTGTTTGGTCCGCGGTATATATACATCTTTTAAGCCTCACGAAAAGAGTTATCGACCCATTATATTCTCTACATTGTAACCATTTTATTACAATGAAGTTCATCCATTGGCGTCCGTATTTTTTCCTCTGAGGTTTTTTCACGTAAAAATCGTGTCTCGTGCTTCACAGTATGGAGCCTAATTTGCTAGGTGTTCCTTCAGCAATGAACCTAATAGTCATTAGGTAGGCTTGGTGGACATAGGGAAGGTTTCCACTAACTTTATGCACGACACCAGGCTTTCCTCTAACTTTCCTCTAACTTTATGCACGACAGCGACGCCCACCACCCCACCATATGGAAGCGCGTCCTGAGATTTTAACCACGTAACTTAGGCCTCGTTTAAATCCCAAATTCCACTTCCAAATTTCACTATACAAAAAGAAGATTCCCATCACATCAAAATATCATAACATGCATGGAGTACTAAATAAAGATGAAATCAAAAACTAATTGCACAGTTTTGTTGTACTTTGCGAGACGAACATTTTGAGCCTAATTAATCAATGTTTGAATAATTTTTCACAAATACAAACGAAATGCTACAGTGACGCAATGATTACGAAGTGACACTATACTCTCAAATTTGACCCCCAAATTTAGAATCTAAACAAGGCCTTAATCTATTCCGCCTGGGACAAACGAAAAGGACAGAAGGACAAATTAACACGCTGACATGGTATGCTTATAAGACTATCCTTTGGGTCTCGTCATGAATATCTGCTCAAGATTTGATTGCCTGTTCTTGAATTCACCAAAGAAAATCCTTCCAAACCATGTAACCAGCCTACTCCTAGAGACCTAGACCAACACTTTAAAGCACCTACTATACTCCTACCAAACCAGGTGTGGACCAGAATTCTCAATACCGGTAAGGCGGTAACGAAGCAGATAACGACATGCCTGCTCCTGTCGACACCACCATAACCTCTGGCCGCATGGCCGAGCTCATCCCCTCCCTCCCACTCGAGACCTGGTGCCTGCCCCTCCTCCGCCGCTGCAACGGCTTCTGGCTGCTGGAGACAGTCCTGGCCAGGCTCTCACTCGAGATCTTGGAGCTGTGCAGTCTGAAAGAGCTCAAGAACATGGAGATGAACAAGACCGGAGGAAATGAAGCTGGGATCAAGAATGAAGCCTATTTTTGCAAGGGAGGTGCTGGCGACTAGCGCACCCACGTGACGCCCCTGACGTGGCAAACAAGCTAAACAGGATAGTGGAGGACGGGCTGCAGGGATCAGGGTTCGCCTTCATGGACAGTATATGATACCATTGACAGGTTCATCATCAGCAGGGAAGCGTAATTAAGAAATACTGACTTGAATTGATAGTATTCGGCAAACGCACGTGATGGGAAAATAAAGAGTTACAGTTTGGTACTTTTACTCGTGTTGCATTATACTATATGTATTTCCAAGTTCCAATTTATTTGTTCCTACGAGGCAAGGCTCCATCTGTTTCCGTCATACCATGAGTAAGGAAAATAGATTCAGTTTTCTGAACTAGGGTATATTAGCATGATATAGACAACGGAAGGGAACACACAAGGCCTCTGCCATGCTTTACATCAACAGACCCACCACACACATATATTAATCTTTTGGTGTGGAGAACCACCTTACCAGTCATCTTCTGCCCCTAATTAGTAGGAACAATGCATATGTTGAATTTACACTTGGGTATCTATTTCATACACTTGTCTACAAGTATCCGTCAGTTTTTACGCTCGTGCACAGCCACGGGTCATGGCGCTATACAACATATTGGGAAATCGTGCTCCAACTCCCTTTTATTTAGGAAGAGTTGAGGTGGATTATTTGTTTATCTCAATAATTATTGGCAAACGGAAAGGTACCGGGGTTCTGCTAGAGCACTATTTTTCTATCAACTCTCCAAATATGCTTAGTTGAATTGGGAATTGGGGGTCTACCACAGATGCTCTGAAAGAACTGTTGGGGTAACATGGAGGCTACGCTAGCACACACAAAAACCTCGTTCACCCAAAAATAGGAACAGCA
>OAMR01000470.1:860484-892541 GCA_900205405.1 Echinochloa crus-galli | reverse complement strand
ATCAAGGTCAGAGCCTTCTTCCTCGACCATAATGCCATTGGTTTTTTTGCTCAGCTTCATCTCTTCTTGGTTTCAGGTCACAGAACAGCAACTAGCAGTCAGTACAGATCTTGCCGATGCTTCATTGACTGGTAAAACTCTACCACTTTATCCTTTTAACTTCTTTTTCATCGGCACTCACTCTTTGTCAACTGCAGAACAATCTTCAATGGATCCAATCTTGGAAAGCCCTTCTTCTCATCATGATTCATCTTCAGCTTTGCAACTTCTTCCCCAATCAGAAGCATTATCTTCACCAAGAAATCTTCCAGCCTGTGGAAGTAGTATAATCACGTAACAATTCTCACCCCTTTCTCAAATAAATTACTAATTTATTTGAATCATTGATCAGCTTTGGAATGAGTTGGGGCTCACTTGGATTCTTGTGCTCCAAGCGCAGCACCTCCGAGGTATCCACACGTACGAGGATTGAAACGTCGCGCACCGGACTGCTAGGTCCGCGAGCACGATGGGGAGAAAAGCAACTATTGCTTGGAAGTCATGTCTTTTTCAGGAGGGGTTTGGTCTCTATTTATTTGGATGAAATTCTCCACACCATGTTCCATTAGCAATATGGGATTAATAAATAATGTACCCCTTCCCCTGGTAATGGGCTTAACAACATTTGTGGCCCATTAAGACTAGTGGATCGAATCCAGTTGGCTCTTGGGCATATTCCCAACAGTCTCCCACCGATAACATGCCAAACACGATAGATCGGTGATAAGAGTCAATAAGAACTTGATGATCAATCATATGATCCCTAAGCTATAGGTTTTGTTCCTAAATAGATTAGTGAGGCGCATCTTTGTTTCAAAAGGCCAAATTTTGCAGAAAAGAAAATACCAATAATTAGTAAAAACAAATGCTAAGGTCAGCAATGCGAGTTGAAAATAGTAAAACCTTAATCGTGTGTAAACCTTGGATTTGGGTAACTAACAGATTACGGAGGTACATGCATCATCTTACTATTACTAATTGGAGGCTCTTTTTAAAGGCTCCACGTTAATCCTCACGAGATGCGCTAGAAAAAAAGATAAATCCAAAAAATTCTCACAAAAAACAGAAACATCCATCCATCAATTAGATATACACTAATCATAATGGCCATTGGATTTCGTATATTTTTTAGAAAAAATTACCAACCACTGTCATTACAAAAATAGCCTAAAATAACCCCTAGGTCATCTCCAAGCAAGCCGGGATTGCTGACCTTGAATGGCAGCACGAGCGCAAGCAGCTGCTCGAAGTCATTGATGGTGAGTCCTGCAATCTGCTCAATTTCAACCTCGTCCTCCAAATGATGTTAATCTGTTATCCCCTTGTAACCTTGCAGCGCGTGATGCTGAACTTGATCGACTGAAGGCGCTGGTGGAGGAGCTGGCGGACAAGGTGAACGCCCAAGGGGACACACCCGAGGCACGCCTTGGTGCGGTGGCAGGCCGTGTCGACGAGGTGGCCTCCCATGGCGTTCGCCTGGGCGTCGCTACGGGTCTCGTTGCCATGTCGACGCACACCGGCACTGACTATTCCAGGATGCCGGTAGGTTTCGCCAACAGCAACCCAGAAGAAATCGATGACATTGACGCCTCCATTGATCGTCTTGATGGCCATGGTGCTGCCATTGCCGATTCCATTCATCCCCAGTCTGTTTTGAACAGGCTCTTCCAGTAGTTTGTACTAGGGATTTATGGAATTTCGGCAATAAAACTTATCTTTTGTGATCCCTCTTGTGATATCTTCACTGAATTGATGATGTATATTGTTAGCACTAAGGGCAATACATTCAGTACTGGCCATTTTCCTTTTCCTCCAATGTCTCTGTTAATTTCCTTCTAAAGACGATTTCTCCCCGAATATCGGCTGTTCGGCAATTTAATATATCAATCACCGACCGATTTCAATACTGGGATAATACCTCTTCAAATATCTTCCATTTATAGCAGAAGCAAATTCTTCTCCCAATAATGTCTTCAAAATATATGCATTTCCAGGCACACATCTAACCACTCTGAAAGGACCTTCCCAATTTGGAGACCATTTGCCGAATGCTGCATATTTGGTTCCAATCGGCAATAGCGCTTTCCAAACCAAGTCTCCTTATGGCCGAACGAAATTCGCATCTATTAATCTTTCAATCTCCTTTTTCACATCGGCCAACACTTCTTCCTTGTAGATTTTTCGGGGTGGTTGCTTGTAAGGCCTGTAACCAAGTTTGATCGGCAACCGATGTTCCACAATAGAACGGTCTAGACCGGGCATCTCCGAATAATCCCAAGCAAAGCAGTCCTTGTATTCCTTTAACAATGTCACCAACTTTTCTTTGAAAACCGAATCCAAGTTAGCACTGATAAATGTCGGCCTTGGCTTGTCACCATCTCCAATGTCCACTTCTTCCAATTTATCGGCCGACACAAATCCACGTCCTAATTTTCCATCAGTTCCATCAATTGGATTCTCCATCAAAAATTACTATGAGAGCCGACTGCTTCGATCGGCTGTTGATCACTGCTGGCTGGTGCAACAGGACCTTGCTCTCGTCTGGATCCGAACCCTAGGTTATCGGCTTCCAAGATTCAATCTTCAAATGGCGAACCAAGATTTTGCCCTCCAGGTAAGCTTCAATCCCCTCAAGCACATTCGGTATTCTTCTTTCGATTTGCATCTCAAATTTCTTCTCATCCCCTTCCATTCTTGATAGGCCCTAGCTGCCGAAATCCTCATCCCTGTTGAGGAAAAAGCTCCATCCTACTTCCTCGGCCCTGTAGGAAATTCAGATCCTTCTGAAATCATTGCGGCCGAATCTCAGAGGATTCCCTTCAAGATTTCATTGACAAAACCTCATCATGAGTGGCAAGATGCTTTCAAGAACTGGCCTTTGCCCCCAATCGCCGGCTGGAGAAATTGGTACAAAAGGATTCTTGAAGATAAAAGCCCTCAAACCAAAAAAAAGGGATAAACTCTGCAATTCCCATTGTCTGGAATTATCTCTAGCCGAAACCCCCAGAAATGAAAACCTTTTGATTGCAGCTTGCCACTTTTGGTCCAATGGAGTAAATGCCTTCTTCTTTGGTCATGGTCCAATGTCTCCAACCTTGGCCGATGTTTACCTGATGACCGGCCTGAACATCACAGAAGCTGTGCATCCATACAAGTACAAGGGCTCCTCCAAACAGACAGGAGTAAAGACAGGAGTTGGATACAAGAAGTATATTCAGAATCACATGTCTGATGGTCCCTTGTCTGATGTTGAGTACAGGGCCTTCCTGAATATGTGGCTATGCAGATCAGTCTTTTGTGGCAAAGCCAATGAGCCAACCCTGAATCATATTGTGATGGCTGAAGAGCTGGCTGCTGGAAAACTCATTCCACTTGGGAAATACCTCCTGGGAAGCGTCTATCATATGCTCAATCAAACCACCCACCTGATGCACACTAACAAGAAGATCCCTTGTGTCAATGGTCCCTGGTGGTTTGTCCAAATGTGGCTGCAATTATACATGCACCAAATCGTTGCTATTGACCTCAACAGCCGAGACTTTCCCTCAATCAACTATAAAGAAGGAGAAACCCGGAAAACCAAAGGTTGTCAAACTTATGGAGAAGCTGCCTCCACTGTATCCATCAACAAGACCATCGGTGAACTATTTGAGCTCTTCTTCAGGGGTTTTGCCAATCCTCTTTGGTTCCCTTATTTGGACAATGACAACCTTACTCTCCCTTGCGAATTCAGCTTTGAGACTGGATGCACCGATGTACAATCTGTAGCAATTTTTAATGCCTTCATCCAGCCCTGCATCCTGCCAGCCGAATTCTGTGGAGGGAGGCTAGTCCAAAGCACTTATGAATATTATCAGCCAAACATGATGGCTAGACAGTTGGGATGTGGCCAAGTGCCCCCCAGGCTATTTCTCCATGAATTTCTCAGGCCCAGGGAGATAGTCAAGGATTTCACAGAAACAAGAAGGATTTTCAACTATAAATGCTGTGGAACTATTTATGCACCTGATCCTTTTGTGCCAATAATATCTGCTCATCCTTCCTTCACTCTCTGGTGGCAAGAATTCCATGATCATATCTTCAACATGCCAATCCATCCTTTCTGCCTTGAATTAATGCCTGATTATCAGCCAACTGCAGAGGTAACATGCTTATTCCTTTGTCTCTCTTAACAATATTAGCCCCAATCAAAGCATGATACAAGGTTGCCGGTACTTACGGAGGTCGACGGATCGATGACTCCTCTCGAAGAACTCGACGACTCGACTAAAGGACTCGATGTTGGCACGGGGCCGGTTTGTTGTATGATTGATTGTCCCTTTCTTACAATTGCCATGGGTCTGTATTTATACCCAGGTCTTGATACAACTCCTAGTCGGACACGACTACAACACTTGTTTCTAAAAATAAATGACGAATCTTCGTGCCCATATTGCTTTCCTTGTTCGAACCGGCCTTTTCCTTATGTTGATCCACGTCATCATGTCTTCCCGAATGCTACCACTCTTCGCCTGCGGAACAATGCCTCTGCCGAATGATGACGCATTCCCGACCGCAGAGTATCTCTGCCGAATATTTCAGCCGAATGGCGACGCGTTCCCGACCGCAGAGCATCTTTGCCGAATGCTTCAGAAAAAACCCTTTTAGCCGAATGGCATCCTTCTACCAAATCCGGCCCACATGTCAGCCTCTTCCTGGTGCCAATTTTTGGTGTCAACACATGCCCCTTCAATTTCGGGATAAGAGGTAACTTTTATCTCGGAATTGACCAAAAGCACTTAACATTTCCAAGTTGGTTCTGCTCGGCACCCGCTTCTCCTTCCGAATCTTCAGAGCTCTCATCCGGATCCGAACCCTAAGTCATCGTCTTCCAAGATCCAACCTTCAAATGGCGGACCAAGATCTTGCTCTCCAGGTAAACTTCAATCCCCTCAAGCATGTTCGGCACTCTTCTTTCGATTTGCATTTTAAATTTCTTCTCATCCCCTTTGATAGGCCCTAGCTGCCGAAATCCTCATCCCTGTTGAGGAAAAATCTCCATCCTATTTCCTCGGTCCCGTAGGAGATTCAGATCCTTCTGAAATCATCGCGGCCGAATCTCAGCGGATTCCTTTTAAGATTTCACTGACAAAACCTCAGGAGTGGCAAGATGCCTTCAAGAACTGGCCTTTGCCCCCAATCGCCGGATGGAGAAACTGGTACAAAAGGATCTCTGACGATAAAAGTCCCCAGACACAGAATTGGGACAGCCTTCGTATTTCTCATTGCTTGGAGCTATCTCTAGCTGAAACACCAAAGAATGAGAACCTTCTGATCGCAGCTTGCCACTTCTGGTCCAATGGTGCAAATGCTTTTCTCTTCGGCCATGGCCCAATGTCCCCTACCTTAGCCGATGTCTACATGATGACCGGCCTGAATGTTACAGGAACTGTGCATCCATATGACCATAAAGGTTCCTCCAAGCAGACAGGAGTAAGAACAGGGGTTGGATACAAGAGATATATCCAGAATCATATGTCTGATGGTCCTCTGACTGATGTCGAATACAGAGCTTTCCTGAACATGTGGCTATGCAGATCAGTCTTTTGTGGCAAAGCCAATGAGCCAACTTTGAATCATATCGTGATGGCCGAAGAGCTGGCTGCTGGAAAAGTCATCCCACTTGGGAAATACCTCCTGGGAAGCGTTTACCATATGCTCAACCAAACCACCCACCTGATGCACACTAACAAGAAGATCCCTTGTGTCAATGGTCCCTGGTGGTTTGTCCAAATGTGGCTGCAATTATACATGCACCAAATCGTTGCTATTGACCTCAACAGCCGAGACTTTCCCTCAATCAACTATAAAGAAGGAGAAACCCGGAAAACCAAAGGTTGTCAAACTTATGGAGAAGCTGCCTCCACTGTATCCATCAACAAGACCATCGGTGAACTATTTGAGCTCTTCTTCAGGGGTTTTGCCAATCCTCTTTGGTTCCCTTATTTGGACAATGACAACCTTACTCTCCCTTGCGAATTCAGCTTTGAGACTGGATGCACTGATGTACAATCTGTAGCAATTTTTAATGCCTTCATCCAGCCCTGCATCCTGCCAGCCGAATTCTGTGGAGGGAGGCTAGTCCAAAGCACTTATGAATATTATCAGCCAAACATGATGGCTAGACAGTTGGGATGTGGCCAAGTGCCCCCCAGGCTATTTCTCCATGAATTTCTCAGGCCCAGGGAGATAGTCAAGGATTTCACAGAAACAAGAAGGATTTTCAACTATAAATGCTGTGGAACTATTTATGCACCTGATCCTTTTGTGCCAATAATATCTGCTCATCCTTCCTTCACTCTCTGGTGGCAAGAATTCCATGATCATATCTTCAACATGCCAATCCATCCTTTCTGCCTTGAATTAATGCCTGATTATCAGCCAACTGCAGAGGTAACATGCTTATTCCTTTGTCTCTCTTAACAATATTAGCCCCAATCAATTCTGACTCTATTATTTTGCAGGACATAACACCTGCCCCTCTTGCCAGGGTAATTTTATACAAAACTGCAGGCCCAATCTCTGCTTTGGGGCACCAATCCCCTACCTTGGCTCAGCTGATGGCTAGACAAGCTTCTTCAGATCCAATACTCACTAGACCATCATCTGTCAAGAGGAAAACCCTCCTTATAGCTGCTCCCTCGGTTGTAAAGAAGAAAAGAACAAGTAGCAAAATCAAGGTCAGAGTCCTTCTTCTTTGACTACAATGCTTTTGGTGTTTTTGCTCAGCTTTGTTTCTTTTTGATTTCAGTCCAAAGAACAACAGCCAGCAATCAGTACAGGTCCTGCCGATGCTCCAATGATTGGTAAAATTTTCTCACATTTTTGTCTTTAAAGTTCCTCTCCATCGGCATTTATTCCTTTTCAGTTTCAGAGCAAATCTCAATAGACCCAATTTCGGAGAATCCTCCTTCTCATCAAGAACTAGCTTCAGCTTCTCCTGATGTTCCTCAACTAGAAGCCTCTTTTCCACCAACAGATCTTCCAAGCTCTCCTCAGCATGACATACAAGAATCTTTGCCTGAGCTCGAGCTGCCCTCTCTTTCCATCCAAGAGACCAGGAATGAGGTAGAGATAATTACCCAGTCTTCCAGTTTTTATTCAATGGATCATCAATAATTCGGCATAATCTTCTTTCAGGAGAAAACCACTTCTTCACCCAGCTATTCATTTGCTGTGGATGATCTAGTTGCCGAACAAGGAGAAGAAACCTCTTCTGGTCAAACTTTATCAGAGGAGAATCAAGCAAAACTGAAAGAAATCCTCTCTTTTCTGCATAAGGACACTCGGGAACAAGTTACCAATGCTGATCTTTTAAGAGATTTGCTTGAATCAGTTGACCAAGATCTTCCTGCCGATATCAAGACTTCTTTAGATCCAATTTCCAGATTGGATGATCATTTTATCGCAGTGAAACAAGCTCTGAAGAATCAATCGGCTCAACCAGCCTTGGAGCAAAGGAGAACTTTGGTTAAGCAATCTGTAAAAGATCTGCATACTCAAGTCCAGAATGATAAGGAATTATTAACCAAACTGGAATCTGAACTTGAAATGAAGGAGATCAGAAAAGCTGCACTTGAAGCCGAATTGAAAAATCTATCGGCCGAAATTGAAGCTGACAAGAAGAAAATAGTAGAGCTTCCCAAGCTAACAGAGAAGAGGCGAAAGGAAGCCTTAGCAGCTTTAAACGAAGACAAACAACTCAAGGCGAAGCTCGCTGCCCTGACCAGAACCCAAGAAGCTGATAAAAACTTATTAGAGAACATCAGCAACATGATATCAAATGCCAAAAATGTAATCTCAAAGTTCTTGGGTGTGTGAATTATGTTTGATAGCCGAATGTTTTATTAACCCTGTAATCTTGTCATCCTTTCAACTCTGTTTTTCTTTCATTCGGCAAAGTTGGCCATAATAGTACTTAGACCCGAAAACGCTTCAACTATGACATAGCCGAATCCCATCCAGTCAAAGCCGAATACGACTCGATAAGAATCCCAAACGACATGAGAACCGATCGGCTGGAAAATCCTTTCCACCTTCCGAACTCTTCGGAATACGTGCCACGATCTTTGGCCATGATTTTCTCTGCGGGTTCTATAAATAAACACCCAAGCAGCCCACAGTTTCTTCACCAAGTTCTTCGCCTTCCAAGTTCTTGCCGGCCCAAGCCATTCTTTTCCCCATCCACAGTATTTCCGAGGAAATTCCAATGGCCGACAACAACAGGAGGCGCCCGGCTGCCGATGAGGCCGAAGGAAGTCGTGCCGGCGCTCGCCGCAGGTGAGTAGCTGCTTGCTTCTCTTTGTTCTTCTCGAGATTTCCTCCCTCTTTCTTGACGAACCCCTTTGTTCTTTCAGGGTAATCCAATGGATTGCCGGCGCCGGTGCGCCAGTCGCAGCTCCAGCCGCCGCTCCTGCGGCATCTTCGAGTTCGTCCAATCGATCTCTCGAATCGGACGACTACCGCTACACGGACGGCGATGCTCGCCGATTCAAGGCGGAGCGCGACGACTCTCGTCGTGAACTGGAGGCTATCTCCAAGCAAGCCGGGATTGCTGACCTCGAATGGCAGCACGAGCGCAAGCAACTGCTCGAAGTCATTGATGGTGAGTCCTGCAATCTGCTCAATCTCAACCTTGTCCCCTAACTGATATTATTCTGCTGCCCCTTTTGTAAACTTGCAGCGCGTGATGCCGAACTCGATCGGCTAAAGGCGCTGGCGAATGAGCTGGCGAACAAGGTGAATGCTCCTGGGGACACACCAGAAGCTCGCCTCGGCGCGGTGGCGGGCCGCATCGATGAGGTGGCCTCGCACGGCATCCGTCTGGGCACTGCCGCAGGCCTAGTCGCCATGTCGACGCACACCAATACCGACTACTCCAGGCTACCGACCGGCTTCGCTAATGGTAACCCGGAGGAGATCGATGACATCGAGGCTTCCATAGATCGCCTTGATGCTCATGGCGCCGCCATTGCCGATTCCATTCATCCTCAGTCCGTTTTGAACAAGCTATTCCATTAGTTTGTACTAGGGATTTATGGAATTTCGGCAATAAAACTTATCTTTTGTGATCTTGCATGAACATCTGATGTAGTATATTTTTGTGCTAAGGGCAATACATTCAGTACTGGCCATTTTCCTTTTCTGTCAACATTTGTTCTGAAGGCGATTTCTTCCCGAAAATCGGCTGTTCGGCAAATTAATATATCAATCACCGATCGATTTCAACACTGGGATAATACCTTTTCAAATATCTTCCATTTATAGCAGAAGCAAATTCTTCTCCCAATAATGTCTTCAAAATATATGCATTTCCAGGCACGCATCTAACCACTCTGAAAGGACCTTCCCAATTTGGAGACCACTTGCCGAATGCTGCATATTTGGTTCCAATCGGCAATATCGCTTTCCAGACTAAATCACCTTCTGTAAATTGCTTAACTTTCACCTTCTTATTGTAATACTTAGCAACTCGCATTTTGTTCTTCTCAATATTCTCCAAAGCCCTGAGACGAATCATATGCAAATCTTCTAATTCATCCATCATTAAATCTTTATAATCTTTAGAACTTAAATCCTTTTGCAACTTTATTCTCCTTGAGTCTAATTGTATTTCCCATGGCAAGATAGCATGATGCCCATACACCAACTCATAGGGAGACGTCTGTGTAGCCCCATGTGGAGCCATTCGGTAAGCCCATAAAGCCTCACTGAGTACCGAATGCCACTTTCTCGGCTTCTGATCAATCTTCTTCTGTATAATTTTAATCATAATCTTGTTAGAAGCCTCTGCCTGACCATTAGCTTGGGCATAATAAGGAGAAGAATTTAACAATCTGATGCCCATACTTTCAGCAAAATCTCTGAATTCTGAAGATGTAAATTGAGTCCCTTGATCAGTGGTGATTGTCTGAGGAATCCCAAATCTGTAAATGATGTGTTCTTTAACAAATTCAACCATATTCTCCGACGTCACCTTCTTTAATGGAATTGCCTCAACCCACTTGGTAAAATAATCGGTTGCCAAAAGCACAAACTTATGCCCCTTGCTAGATGGAGGATTTATTTGGCCAATCAAATCTATTCCCCATCCTCTGAATGGCCATGGCTTGACAATGGGATTCAAAGCCGATGCCGGAACTCTCTGAATGTTTCCAAATTTCTGACAGTCTTGACATCCTTTATAATATTCAAAACAATCTTCCAACATTGTCGGCCAGTAATATCCAGTTCTTCTAATAACCCACTTCATTCGGTAGGCCGATTGATGTGCTCCACACAACCCATCATGTACTTCACTCATCAGCCTTTTTGCTTCTTCATGATTTAGGCAATGTAACAGCACTCCATCCAGGGATTTATAATACAAATTATCATCAAGAAGAACAAACTTTAAAGCTTTATACCTGAGCTTTCTAGAAACCTTTCGGGACGGATTCTCCAGATAATCGGCAATCTCTTTTCTCCAATCATCTTCTGCCAGATTACTCCCGAATGCATATACATCCATCTCTTATTTCCTCTTTTTATTGTGGACAACACATTCGGCAAAGCTTAGTCGTAACAGCGTCAGACCCGAAAAACGACCTAACACAACACAGCCGAATCCAATTCAGTAGAACCGAACCCGATTCGGCATGAATCCCAAACGACACGGCAACTGCTCGGTTCGTGGGGCTTTCCACCTTCCGAAATTTTGGGATGCGCGCCACGATCTCCGGCCACGATCTCTTCGTTGGTTCTATAAATAAAGACCCAGGCAGCCCACAGTTTTCACCAAGTTCTTCGCCTTCCAAGTTCTTGCCGGCCCAAGTCATTCTTTTTCCCCATCCACAGTAACTCCGAGGAACTTCCAATGGCCGACAACAACACGAGGCGCCCGGCCGCCGATGAGGCCGAAGGGAGTCGCGGTGGTGCTCGCCGGAGGTAAAGATTGTCTGCTTGCTTCCCTCTGTTCTTCTCGAGATTTGCCCTCTCCTTGACGAATCTCTTTGTTTTTTCAGGGTAATCCAATGGATTGTCGCCGCTGGTGCGCCAGTTGCGGCTCCAGCCGCTGCTCCTGCGGCGTCCAGCTCTTCTAGTTCGTCTAATCGGACTCTCTCATCGGACGACCTCCGCTACTCAGACAGCGATGCTCGCCGATTCAAGGCGGAGCGCGACGACACTCGCCGCGAGTTGGAGGTCATCTCCAAGCAAGCCGGGATTGCTGACCTTGAATGGCAGCACGAGAGCAAGCAGCTGTTCGAAGTCATTGATGGTGAGTCCTGCAATCTGCTCAATCTCAATCTCGTCCTCCAAATGATATTAATCTGTTATCCCCTTGTAACCTTGCAGCGCGTGATGCTGAACTTGATCGACTGAAGGCGCTGGTGGAGGAGCTGGCGGACAAGGTGAACGCCCAAGGGGACACACCCGAGGCACGCCTTGGTGCGGTGGCAAGCCGTGTCGACGAGGTGGCCTCCCATGGCGTTCGCCTGGGCGTCGCTACGGGTCTCGTCGCCATGTCGACGCACACCGGCCGCGACTACTCCGAACTCCCAGCCGGTTTTGCTGGCGGCAACCCAGAAGACATCGATGACATCGACGCCTCAATTTGTCTGCCTTAGTCACTTCAAAATCATATGTGCCCTTGGTTTGTTTGATCCATTTCTGATTCACTGTAACTGGCTCTTTGCCCCATACTATCTCTGCTGCAGCTATCTCTTCATTGTCCTCATATTCATCTCCTTGATCTGCTCTTTCTAAGAATTGATTGTAAATATTAGCTACATCATTGTGTTTGGCAAATCTGCCATCTTTCTTGAAACCATATGCTTGGTTACTCATTAATGCCAGTTTTTGTGACAACTGACCCAGATCTTCAAACTCCATCCCGAATAACTTTTCACGAATTGCAGGCAGCATCCCAGCTACAGGTATTCTCTTAATAATTTAATCAACTCTTCTCTGAACACTGAATCTAAGTTTGCACTGATGAATGTTTGCCTTGGTTTGTCACCATCTCCAATGTCCACTTCTTCTAGCTTATCAGCCGACACAAATCCACGTCCTAACTTCCCGTCAGTCCCATCAATTGGATTCTCCATTAAAAATTACTATGAGAGCCGACTCTTTGAGACGAATCATATGCAAATCTTCCAATTCGTCCATCATCAAGTTACTGTAATCTTTAGAACTCAAATCTTTCTGCAACTGTACTCTCCTTGACTCTGTTTGTAATTCCCACGGCAAAATGGCATGACGTCCATACACTAGTTCATAAGGAGACGTTTTTGTTGCCCCATGAGGAGCCATTCGGTAAGCCCACAATGCTTCATTGAGTACCGAATGCCACCTTCTTGGCTTTTGATCAATTTTCTTCTGTATGATTTTAATCATGATCTTGTTGGAAGCTTCTGCCTGTCCATTGGCTTGAGCATAATAAGGAGAAGAATTCAGTAATTTTATTCCCATACTTTCAGCGAAATCTCTGAACTCTAAAGATGTAAATTGAGACCCTTGATCTGTGGTAATTGTCTGAGGAATTCCAAATCTGTAAATGATGTGCTCTTTGACAAATTCAATCATACCTTCTGATGCTATCTTTCTTAATGGAATCGCCTCAACCCACTTGGTAAAATAATCTGTTGCTAAAAGTACAAACTTATGCCCCTTGCTCGATGGAGGATTTATTTGGCCAATCAAATCTATTCCCCATCCTCTGAATGGCCATGGCTTGATAATAGGGGTCAGAGCCGATGCTGGAACTCTCTGAATGTTTCCAAATTTCTGACAGTCCTGACATCCCTTGTAATATTCAAAGCAATCTTCCAACATTGTCGGCCAGTAATATCCAGTTCTTCTAATAACCCACTTCATTCGGTAAGCTGACTGATGTGCTCCACATAATCCATCATGCACTTCACTCATCAACTTCTTTGCTTCTTCTTGATTTAAGCAACGTAATAATACTCCGTCCAGGGATTTATAATATAAATCTTTATCAAGAAGAACAAACTTTATAGCTTTATACCTGAGTCTTCTAGAAACCTTCTGGGATGGATTCTCCAAATAATCGGCAATTTCTTTCCTCCAATCACCTTCTGCCAAACTACTAGCATGCCTCTTTTTTGGTTGATCATTAAAACGCCGATCATCACTAGGATGCACCCTGCCAATTCTTTCATGGACAGATCGGCGATCGACAGTTTCCTGCCTATATTCATCATACCTATTATTGCATTCAGGACAATTATTCCATGTGGGAAGCTTCAAACCTTCGTTCCAACAGTGCCTGAAGAAAGCACATCCCCAATGAGCACGTTCTTGTTTTCGGATAAATTCCTCTTGTTCTTCCCTGTGCCTTTCTTCTTCATGTCTTCTTTTCTCCTCCTCATACTTACGCCTTTGAAAACACTCCTTTTCTTGCTGACGCTGCCACTTGTTGAGGAGAATGCCTGTAGTAACTCTAGGCTTGGAGGATTCTCCCACTTCAAATCGGCTATTCGGAAACCGAAGATCTTTCTGGCGAATCTGTTCAATTGTGATCTGCCGAGTGGGATCAACTGAGCCATCCTGTCTTGCCTTCCTTGAGGTTAAAACTTTCAATCCGAATGAAATTTGCATGTAGTAATCTTTCAATCTCCTTTTTCACATCGGCCAACACTTCTTCCTTGTAGATTTTTCGGGGTGGTTGCTTGTAAGGCCTGTAACCAGGTTTGATCGGCAACCGATGTTCAACAATAGAACGGTCTAGACCGGGCATCTCCGAATAATCCCAAGCAAAGCAGTCCTTGTATTCTTTTAACAATGTCACCAACTTTTCTTTGAAAACCGAATCCAAGTTAGCACTGATAAATGTCGGCCTTGGCTTGTCACCATCTCCAATGTCCACTTCTTCCAATTTATCGGCCGACACAAATCCACGCCCTAATTTTCCATCAGTTCCATCAATTGGATTCTCCATCAAAAATTACTATGAGAGCCGACTGCTTCGATCGGCTGTTGATCACTGCTGGCTGGTGCAACAGGACCTTCTCCCCAGTCTCTGCCTGAGAAACAATCTATGCCTTTCGAAGTGGCAGTGCAGTGCAGTTGCTTACGTCCGTCTGGTCCTGCACGTGCGGTTCGTCCTTGTGCTCCAAGCGCAGCACCTCCGAGGTATCCACACGTACGAGGATTGAAACGTCGCGCACCGGACTGCTAGGTCCGCGAGCACGATGGGGAGAAAAGCAACTATTGCTTGGAAGTCGTGTCTTTCTCAGGAGGGGTTTGGTCTCTATTTATTTGGATGAAATTCTCCACACCATGTTCCATTAGCAATATGGGACTAATAAATAAAGCACCCCTTCCCCTGGTAATGGGCTTCACAACATTTGTGGCCCATTAAGACTAGTGGATCGAATCCAGTTGTCTCTTGGGCATATTCCCAACAATCTCCCACTTGCACTAGAGACAATCTCATAAGCAAGTTTTCAGTGTTCCAAACCTCTTAAGTGTGTGACCCTATGGGTTCACGTACACATAGACATGGTTCGAGTACTCCTACTCGTTCCAATAGTTGATAGCGGCCTCTAGCAAGACGTGTCAACTCCCATGAATACGTAAAGATCATATCAGACGAACCACCACAACATCACGTACAAGCTATTCCCTTTGCCTCACGATATTTGGTCTAACTCCAAGTAAGACCTCCCTTTCTCGAATCTGTGAGTCGGATCCTTCAAGAGGTTAACACTTAACCTAGCACGGCCATGCATTTCTTGATCCGATCACTCGAGGGGCCCAGAGATATCTCTCTCGTATAGAGAGGGGCAAATCCCATCTTGATTGACCATGCCTCACAGCATGCTTCTTGACAAACCCGAAAACCACCTTTATAACTACCCAGTTACGGTGCAGCGTTTGGTAGTCCCTAAGTAGGTCAATTCACATCTTGAGTACATACGACAATCTCAGGTCTAAGGACAAAGCATACGCGTTGTGAAGAAGAGATAAACAAGTCTCAAACTGGGTCAGTCCAGCCCCATGTCATACATGTGCCCACATTATTAGTTTGACATCTCCATGTCCATGACTTGTGAAACATAGTCATCAACTAATACATGTGCTAATCAAATTAGGGACAATCCTTTTGAATAACCATACAAGTATTGAGTTTCACAGACAATTCACATAATTGCTAATCATATACAAGTTGCCTTTCATGGATATTCAATAAATAAACAATATGTCATAGATACAAAACATTGTCCACTCACACTGGAGCTAATCTAAATGATATCTAATACCCATAGCTCTCGTGTGTGATTCATGTTTAGGCCGTGGAAGAGCCTTTGTCAAAGGATCAGCAATATTCAAATCCGTATGTATTTTGCATATCTTTATCTCACCACGTCTAACGAACTCTCGAATGAGGTGAAACTTCCGCAGTACATGTTTGTTTTTCTGGTGATTCCTCGGCTCCTTAGCCTGTGCAATTGCCCCATTGTTGTCACAGTAGAGTTCCAATGGACTAGATGCATTTGGAAATACACCAAGCTCAATGAGAAACTTCCTCATCAAAACACCTTCCTTCGCCGCTTCCGAAGCTGCGATGTACTCTACTTCCGTTGTAGAATCAGCCACAGTATCTTGCTTAGAACTTTTCCAGCTCACAGCACCACCGTTTATTGTGAACACAAATCCTGATTGCGACTTTGAATCGTCTGGATCAGTTTGGAAACTAGCATCAGTGTAACCCTTTACAATGAGCTCTTCCTCACCTCCATAGACTAAATACTAAGACAATATATCTATGACAGAGCAAAATCCGACCAGCTCTTGCAGACCGTCCGTCTCTCTGGAACGCTAGATAACGTCTCTGTAAGATTCTTGACCGAATTTACGGACCGTCCGCCGCTCTTTCGCGGACCGTCCGCCGTTCTTGCGCGGACCGTCCGCCGTTTTCCCCGGACTGTCCGATTCGCTCCGCGGACTGTCCGACCAGCTCTTGCAGACCGTCCGTCTCTCTGGAACGCTAGATAACGTCTCTGTAAGATTCTTGACCGAATTTACGGACCGTCCGCCGCTCTTTCGCGGACCGTCCGCCGTTCTTGCGCGGACCGTCCGCCGTTTTCCCCGGACTGTCCGATTCGCTCCGCGGACTGTCCGACCAGCTCTTGCAGACCGTCCGTCTCTCTGGAACGCTAGATAACGTCTCTGTAAGATTCTTGACCGAATTTACGGACCGTCCGCCGCTCTTTCGCGGACCGTCCGCCGTTCTTGCGCGGACCGTCCGCCGTTTTCCCCGGACTGTCCGATTCGCTCCGCGGACTGTCCGACCAGCTCTTGCAGACCGTCCGTCTCTCTGGAACGCTAGATAACGTCTCTGTAAGATTCTTGACCGAATTTACGGACCGTCCGCCGCTCTTTCGCGGACCGTCCGCCGTTCTTGCGCGGACCGTCCGCCGTTTTCCCCGGACTGTCCGATTCGCTCCGCGGACTGTCCGACCAGCTCTTGCAGACCGTCCGTCTCTCTGGAACGCTAGATAACGTCTCTGTAAGATTCTTGACCGAATTTACGGACCGTCCGCCGCTCTTTCGCGGACCGTCCGCCGTTCTTGCGCGGACCGTCCGCCGTTTTCCCCGGACTGTCCGATTCGCTCCGCGGACTGTCCGACCAGCTCTTGCAGACCGTCCGTCTCTCTGGAACGCTAGATAACGTCTCTGTAAGATTCTTGACCGAATTTACGGACCGTCCGCCGCTCTTTCGCGGACCGTCCGCCGTTCTTGCGCGGACCGTCCGCCGTTTTCCCCGGACTGTCCGATTCGCTCCGCGGACTGTCCGACCAGCTCTTGCAGACCGTCCGTCTCTCTGGAACGCTAGATAACGTCTCTGTAAGATTCTTGACCGAATTTACGGACCGTCCGCCGCTCTTTCGCGGACCGTCCGCCGTTCTTGCGCGGACCGTCCGCCGTTTTCCCCGGACTGTCCGATTCGCTCCGCGGACTGTCCGACCAGCTCTTGCAGACCGTCCGTCTCTCTGGAACGCTAGATAACGTCTCTGTAAGATTCTTGACCGAATTTACGGACCGTCCGCCGCTCTTTCGCGGACCGTCCGCCGTTCTTGCGCGGACCGTCCGCCGTTTTCCCCGGACTGTCCGATTCGCTCCGCGGACTGTCCGACCAGCTCTTGCAGACCGTCCGTCTCTCTGGAACGCTAGATAACGTCTCTGTAAGATTCTTGACCGAATTTACGGACCGTCCGCCGCTCTTTCGCGGACCGTCCGCCGTTCTTGCGCGGACCGTCCGCCGTTTTCCCCGGACTGTCCGATTCGCTCCGCGGACTGTCCGACCAGCTCTTGCAGACCGTCCGTCTCTCTGGAACGCTAGATAACGTCTCTGTAAGATTCTTGACCGAATTTACGGACCGTCCGCCGCTCTTTCGCGGACCGTCCGCCGTTCTTGCGCGGACCGTCCGCCGTTTTCCCCGGACTGTCCGATTCGCTCCGCGGACTGTCCGACCAGCTCTTGCAGACCGTCCGTCTCTCTGGAACGCTAGATAACGTCTCTGTAAGATTCTTGACCGAATTTACGGACCGTCCGCCGCTCTTTCGCGGACCGTCCGCCGTTCTTGCGCGGACCGTCCGCCGTTTTCCCCGGACTGTCCGATTCGCTCCGCGGACTGTCCGACCAGCTCTTGCAGACCGTCCGTCTCTCTGGAACGCTAGATAACGTCTCTGTAAGATTCTTGACCGAATTTACGGACCGTCCGCCGTTCTCTCGCGGACCGTCCGCCGCTCTCTCTCGGACCGTCCGCCGTTCTTGCACGGACCGTCCGCCGTTATCGCTACCGTCAATATACCTAAATTCGATCCGACCAATCACATTGATCTATATTTCACCATGCCTGGGTTTACGTGTATCACTTAACTCCGGTGGCGGAATTCCGACCGGTAGGAGTAATTCGTTACACTACCATCATAGTGGAGATCACAAACCGATCAGAGACTAATCTACATCCAAGCATATCTCTATATGCATATATCCGAATCTATAACGAAACAGCTACGGCTCTGGTACCACTGTTGGGTAACGATGGATGCTACGCTAGCTCACACAAAAACTCGTTCACCCAAAATAGGAACAGCAGCAGTTATAGATCACAGATTGTTACCACTTGACGCGCAGTTGCAGCGGAAGCCGTCTCGATGTAGACGAACGCGTCGAAGTGGCAGTGCAGTGCAGTTGCTTACGTCCGTCTGGTCCTGCACGTGCGGTTCGTCCTTGTGCTCCAAGCGCAGCACCTCCGAGGTATCCACACGTACGAGGATTGAAACGTCGCGCACCGGACTGCTAGGTCCGCGAGCACGATGGGGAGAAAAGCAACTATTGCTTGGAAGTCATATCTTTTTCAGGAGGGGTTTGGTCTCTATTTATTTGGATGAAATTCTCCACACCATGTTCCATTAGCAATATGGGACTAATAAATAAAGCACCCCTTCCCCTGGTAATGGGCTTCACAACATTTGTGGCCCATTAAGACTAGTGGATCGAATCCAGTTGTCTCTTGGGCATATTCCCAACAATCTCCCACTTGCACTAGAGACAATCTCATAAGCAAGTTTTCAGTGTTCCAAACCTCTTAAGTGTGTGACCCTATGGGTTCACGTACACATAGACATGGTTCGAGTACTCCTACTCGTTCCAATAGTTGATAGCGGCCTCTAGCAAGACGTGTCAACTCCCATGAATACGTAAAGATCATATCAGACGAACCACCACAACATCACGTACAAGCTATTCCCTTTGCCTCACGATATTTGGTCTAACTCCAAGTAAGACCTCCCTTTCTCGAATCTGTGAGTCGGATCCTTCAAGAGGTTAACACTTAACCTAGCACGGCCATGCATTTCTTGATCCGATCACTCGAGGGGCCCAGAGATATCTCTCTCGTATAGAGAGGGGCAAATCCCATCTTGATTGACCATGCCTCACAGCATGCTTCTTGACAAACCCGAAAACCACCTTTATAACTACCCAGTTACGGTGCAGCGTTTGGTAGTCCCTAAGTAGGTCAATTCACATCTTGAGTACATACGACAATCTCAGGTCTAAGGACAAAGCATACGCGTTGTGAAGAAGAGATAAACAAGTCTCAAACTGGGTCAGTCCAGCCCCATGTCATACATGTGCCCACATTATTAGTTTGACATCTCCATGTCCATGACTTGTGAAACATAGTCATCAACTAATACATGTGCTAATCAAATTAGGGACAATCCTTTTGAATAACCATACAAGTATTGAGTTTCACAGACAATTCACATAATTGCTAATCATATACAAGTTGCCTTTCATGGATATTCAATAAATAAACAATATGTCATAGATACAAAACATTGTCCACTCACACTGGAGCTAATCTAAATGATATCTAATACCCATAGCTCTCGTGTGTGATTCATGTTTAGGCCGTGGAAGAGCCTTTGTCAAAGGATCAGCAATATTCAAATCCGTATGTATTTTGCATATCTTTATCTCACCACGTCTAACGAACTCTCGAATGAGGTGAAACTTCCGCAGTACATGTTTGTTTTTCTGGTGATTCCTCGGCTCCTTAGCCTGTGCAATTGCCCCATTGTTGTCACAGTAGAGTTCCAATGGGCTAGATGCATTGGGAAACACACCAAGCTCAATGAGAAACTTCCTCATCCAAACACCTTCCTTCGCCGCTTCCGAAGCTGCGATGTACTCTGCTTCCGTTGTAGAATCAGCCACAGTATCTTGCTTAGAACTTTTCCAGCTTACAGCACCACCGTTTATTGTGAACACAAATCCTGATTGCGACTTTGAATCGTCTGGATCAGTTTGGAAACTAGCATCAGTGTAACCCTTTACAATGAGCTCTTCCTCACCTCCATAGACTAGGAACACATCTTTAGTCCTTCTAAAGTACTTAAGAATGTTTTTCACCGCTGTCCAGTGACTTTCACCTGGATTAGTCTGGTGTCTGCTCGTAACACTTAGAGCATATGAGACATCTGGACGAGTACTTATCATGGCGTACATGATGGATCCAATTGCTGAAGCATAAGGAACCTTACTCATGCGCTCCCGCTCATCAGTCGTCGTAGGACACTGAGTCTTGCTGAGGTGTATGCCATGTGACATAGGCAAGAACCCTTTCTTGGACTGTTCCATGCTGAACCGATTCAGCACCTTGTCAATATAAGTATCTTGACTTAATCCTATAAGCCTCCTTGATCTATCCCTATAGATCCTTATGCCCAGAATGTATGCAGCTTCCCCTAAGTCCTTCATAGAAAAACTATTTTTCAGCGAAGTCTTAACGGATTCTAGCATAGGAATATCATTCCCAATCAACAATATGTCATCCACATACAAGATTAGAAATACAACAGAGCTCCCACTTTCCTTCTTGTAAACACAAGCCTCTTCTTCATTCTGCCGGAAGTCAAACCCTTTGACTACCTCATCAAAACGAAGGTTCCAACTCCGAGATGCTTGCTTTAATCCATAGATTGATTTCTGAAGCTTGCAAATTTTTTCAGCATTAGTTGGATTGACAAAACCTTCTGGTTGTATCATGTATACATCCTCCTCTAGGTTCCCATTGAGGAAAGCTGTTTTGACATCCATTTGCCATATCTCATAATCGAAATACGCAGCTATTGCTAGAATGATCCGGATAGATTTAAGCATCGCTACTGGAGAGAATGTCTCGTCGTAGTCAACTCCTTGAACTTGTCGAAAACCTTTTGCAACAAGTCGTGCTTTGTAGACGTTAACATTTCCGTCTACATCTCTCTTTCTCTTAAAGATCCATTTGCACTCGATGGGTCTCACACCATCAGGCGGGTCAACTAAGTTCCAAACTTGATTTTGCCCCATGGAATCTATCTCGGATCTCATGGCACTTTGCCATTTCTCGGAATCTGGGTCCATCATAGCTTCCGCATAGGTCCTAGGCTCATCGTTGTCCATCAACAATATGTCGCGCTCTCCCGTAACTAGGAGATTCATTTTCTGTGTAGCGCGACGTGGCCTTTCCGACCTTCGTGGTTGTGGCGGTTCTTCTCTTACCACAGGTGCCTCAACTCGTTCTGCTACATCAGCATCACTCAT
This sequence comes from Echinochloa crus-galli, assembly GCA_900205405.1. NCBI lineage: Eukaryota > Viridiplantae > Streptophyta > Magnoliopsida > Poales > Poaceae > Echinochloa > Echinochloa crus-galli. The sequence goes on along the minus strand of OAMR01000470.1, from coordinate 871,354 downwards.
AAAGTCTTGCCTCATAGGCTCATCTCAAATTTCTTCAAGATACACCTTCTGTCTACTTTTCTCGCTTTTGAGAAACTCTTTCTCCATAAAAACACCGTTCCTAGCGACAAACACTTTGCCCTCTGATCGGTTGCAGAAATAATATCCAATTGTTTCCTTTGGATATCCCACGAATATGCACTTGTCCGATTTTGGTGTAAGCTTGTCCGACTGAAGTCGCTTGACATATGCATCACAACTCCAAATTTTCAGAAAAGACAAACTGGGAGTCTTGCCAGTCCATATCTCATATGGTGTCTTCTCCACGGACTTAGATGGTACCCTATTTAGTGTGAAAGCTGCTGTTTCTAGAGCGTAACCCCAAAATGATAACGGTAGATCTGACTGGCTCATCATTGATCGCACCATGTCTAACAAGGTTCGATTACGTCGCTCGGACAGACCGTTCCTCTGAGGTGTTCCAGGTGGAGTTAGCTGTGGAACAATTCCGCACCTCTTTAGATGAGTGCTAAACTCGTGGCTCAAATACTCGCCTCCACGATCCGATCGCAAGGCTTTAATTTTCTTACCACGCTGATTTTCAACTTCATTCTGAAACTCCTTGAACTTTTCAAAAGTTTCTGACTTGTGCTTCATTAAGTAGACATAGCCATATCTACTAAAATCATCAGTGAAAGTTATGAAGTACTGAAATCCACCTCGAGCTGTCGTGCTCATTGGTCCACATACATCAGTATGTATGAGTTCCAACAAGTCTTGCGCCCTCTCAGGAAAACCTGTGAAAGGTGCCTTGGTCATCTTGCCTAGCAAACAAGCTTCGCACGTCTCGTATGATTCAAAATCAAACGAAGTTAAAAGTCCATCAGAATGGAGCTTCTTCATGCGCTTCTCACTTATATGACCCAAACGACAATGCCACATATAGGTAGGATTCAAATCATCTAGCCGAGGCCTTTTAGCAATTATATTACATATAGGTGAATCATCAAGATTTAAAATGAACAACCCATTCACAATGGATGCAAGAGCCACAAACATGCCATTCTTTGAGATCACACAACCATTGTCTTTACTCGCGAATGTATAACCATCCTTCATCAAACATGAGGGAGATACAATGTTTCGACTCAAACTAGGAACAAAATAACAATTATTCAATTCCATGATAAATCCTGACGGAAGGTGGAGTTGCATCGTCCCGACGGTCAAAGCAGCAACTCTTGCATTATTGCCCACGCGGAAATCAACTTCGCCTCTTCCCAAGCTTCTACTTCTTATTAGTCCCTGCATCGAATTGCAAATATGAGCAACCGATCCGGTATCAAATACCCAGGAATTAATAGAAGATTCAGCGAGAAAAATGTCTGTAATATTAATGTCAAGTGTACCTGATGCGGAAGTACTCTTACTACCGCCATTCTTTAGAAAAGCCAGGTACTTCTTGCAATTCCTCTTCCAGTGACCAAGTTCCTTACAATAAAAGCACTCCTCCTTTTCTGCAGCTGGTCCAGACTCAGTCTGGGGCGTTGAGCTTGGCTGAGAGATCATATCTTTAGCCTTGCCCTTCTTTTTCTTCCAAGATTTGCCCTTCTTCTTGAAGTTAGGCCTGTTTTGGATGGCCATCACATGGCTGCTGCTAGCGCTTTTCTTGATGTCAGCCTCTGCTGTCTTGAGCATGCCACACAACTCATTCAATCCCTTCTCCGCCCCATGCATATGGTAGTTCGAAATGAAGTTCCCAAAGCTAGGCGGAAGTGATGCTAGAATAAAATCAGTGGCTAACTCTGGGCCAAGTGGGAAGCCTAGCTTCTCCAACCTCTGTGAGTAACCAACCATCTTGATCACATGTGGCCCTACAGCTGCGCCTTCTGCTAGCTTGGTTTCCACAAAGGCCTTTGAGACATTGAACCTTTCAGTCCTGGCCTGAGTTTGGAACATGTCCTTAAGCGCCTCGATCATATCGTGCGCCTCATGGTTTGTCTCAAACTGCATCTGCAGCTCGGGTTCCATGCAAGCAAGCATAAGGCAGCTCACTTCAAGATTGACATCACATGCCTTCTTGTAAGCATTTTTCTCAGCAAGGGTTGCGTTATCATCAGGCTCAACTGGTAATGGGATGTCTAGAACATCTTCCTTTTTCTCAGCCCTGAGAACAATTCTAAGGTTTCGGATCCAATCCGCATAATTTGTTCCATTCAACTTATCCTTCTCAAGGATCGAACGCAAAGAAAACGGTGTGCTAGGTGCCATTGATCTACAACAGAAAATAATGCAAAAATACTAAGACAATATATCTATGACAGAGCAAAATACATTAAACAATTTAACGGAATTTACTCCCACTAAAATCAATATCCCTCCATTGATACTTAGTGATTCAGGATCCACAACTAACAAGTCGACTAGTGAGCTTTAGCATCACCGCTAGAAGACATGGTAGATCGGTAAGCAACTCTTGCTAATCATATCATATATGACTCCTGTTGTTGGTTGACATCTCTATGTCTCGGCGTCCAACCTTTATGTCCCAAGGTCCTTAACCGTTAAGATGACCTTGTTTAAGTTAACCAACCCTTTATGCGAGTAAGTATCCGATACAAACCCATCTAGTCAAGGAAAACTAGTGGCACCCTAATTTCATAGACCCACCACTAATTGTACAAGACGTGTGATGGTGCAAGATTTAGTTGGGAGGACATTCAAAACTTAAACATTTCTGAGGGATCGTTTTCAAAATTTTAATTTCGCCGGACTGTCCGACGTTCCCTGCGGACCGTCCACCGCTTCCTTGCGGACTGTCCGACCTGTTTTGGCGGACCGTCCGACCCTCTGGAACGCTGGAAAACGCTTCTGTCAAAATTCCGACCGAATTTACGGACCGTCCGCCGCTCTTTCGCGGACCGTCCGCCGTTCTTGCGCGGACCGTCCGCCGTTTTCCCCGGACTGTCCGATTCGCTCCGCGGACTGTCCGACCAGCTCTTGCAGACCGTCCGTCTCTCTGGAACGCTAGATAACGTCTCTGTAAGATTCTTGACCGAATTTACGGACCGTCCGCTGTTATCGCTACCGTCAATATACCTAAATTCGATCCGACCAATCACATTGATCTATATTTCACCATGCCTGGGTTTACGTGTATCACTTAACTCCGGTGGCGGAATTCCGACCGGTAGGAGTAATTCGTTACACTACCATCATAGTGGAGATCACAAACCGATCAGAGACTAATCTACATCCAAGCATATCTCTATATGCATATATCCGAATCTATAACGAAACAGCTACGGCTCTGGTACCACTGTTGGGTAACGATGGAGGCTACGCTAGCTCACACAAAACTCGTTCACCCAAAATTAGGAACAGCAGCAGTTATAGATCACAGATTGTGGGGTAACATGGAGGCTACGCTAGCACACACAAAAACCTCGTTCACCCAAAAATAGGAACAGCAGCAGTTATAGATCACAGATTGTTACCACTAGACGCGCAGTTGCAGCGGAAGCCGTCTCGATGTAGACGAACGCGTCGAAGTGGCAGTGCAGTGCAGTTGCTTACGTCCGTCTGGTCCTGCACGTACTACATTTGACACCGTAACTGCGATATAAGTAGGTTGTCATAATTGAAACCCATATACCCTATGTATGTATAGAAGTTCTGGATCTAGATCTACAAAAATTATTCATTAATTATGAACCTCCTCGAGGCTAAAGATCATAAATTTGTGCTAGCAATTGGTCAAATCACAGCAAGCTACTTTGTCAAAAAAAGATTGGCCTACATTTTGTGCTAAATGTTTACCAAACACCCTGCGATGCAATTTGCACTAATAAGCTATAAATCATGGTCAAAACATGGAAAATAAGGTAAGGATGGTGCAAACTTCTCTTATAGAGCGACTCCTCCAATGAAACTAAGTACAAAACCTACTTAATGAGCCATGAATAAAACTAATAGGAGATACTTGAAAAGCTCTCAACTGTATTTCTTTAACATGGAGATGATGGCGTAGCTTTGAACTCTGTGAATCAAGAACGAAAATAGGAAGGAACCTTTCATTCGGTACTTTGCGTTCTTCAAATTCATGAATTGGTTGGATCTCCCTCAGTTCATATGTGGAAGCTTATCCAGAAATGTGATACCATCAAGCATACAGTGTCCACCACGAATGCTACAGAGACACTTGTCGCGTTTTGGAGCATTGGCACAAGCGCATCCGGACGAGTCCCGATATTCTGGTTCATTGGTTAATAAGAAGGGAAGAACGATCAAGTGAGTAATAAGGGTAACGGTTTCTGACTTCCGTTCCAAGGCTGATGTATCGTGGAAGATCCTGGTTATATGTGCCGTAAAATAAAAAACTTACAAGACCAGACGGTTCAGTGATACTTACATTCCCAACGCCTTCCATGCTTAAATTGTGAGTGGATCCAAAATCATACATGTGTGAAATAGTGGAATCATTTTTTCCCCTAGTAGCTAGGGAACCCTAAACAATGAAGTAGAAGTGGCCGACCAACAGGCAAATAAGCGTGAGTCAAAACCAATATATAGACCATAATGCTAACACACACACATACTATTTCTGAGGTATATACACACACGCGCGTAGTTAGAGCATCTCCAAAAATACCTAATAAATTACACTCCGAATAAGCAATTGTTGGCCCCAAAATGAAAAACAATGCTCCAATAGTATCTAATTATGTTCCCAATTTTCTCCACGTGTCCAATTCTGACTCCATTTGCTCCTCTCTAAGCTCTCAATAAACCGTGGAAAAAAGGGCGGACCAAAAAGAACGTGATTTAATGTTCACCACCAACAAAAATCAATCCACGGTCCCATAATGCATGGCTTGGCAGCTTTTGGGTGTATTTTTTGGGAATGGTTGGTTGGAAGTGTATTCTTTCCTCCAAATAATTTTTGACAATATCCCAAAACTAGTATTTTGGGGCTTCCTTTTCTAGTCACTCTTAGAGATGCTCTTACTCCTCTCTTAACTGCCAGGGTGTCCTCCGCTGGCTTGATGTTTTCTAAAGACCCTTTTCAGAATCTCCAAGAGACGGGACCAGCAGATGTCGAGATCGATGGGTATGTCGCCTATCATTTAAATAATAGTGCTAGTTAAATTCTGAAATAAATTCAGGAAAATCCAAGTGCTGAGTCGAGGACTCGAATCCTTATAGAGAGGTTTCACCACAAGAAACCTTACTAACTGATCTTTTGAATATTACGCGGTAAGGCCTTGGTCCGCTGCAGCCACATCCAACAAAGGCTGCCTTGGGCCTAACTCAACCCAAAAATCTAGTCTGATGGCCGAGAACTCCTATCTAATATAATGTGCTTCCCACCATAAATTTCTGATGTGACACTAAACCTAACACCACGTATCCTGAATTCACCACGACCCTAGGCAGTTGGAAGGATAGTAAGTGATGCGCTGGAACAGAGAGATAGCAAGACCATGAACATCACGATGGGACTAATCACATCCTCTGTTTCCTCGCAACATCCAAACGAAAAAAAAGGAGAGATAAATATTACAACAAAAAACAGTGTTTCGCAAAAAATTGGAGTCATGGTCTCACGGACTTGGACTGGGAATACGACGATACACTCTAATCCGTTTTGGAGGGTGCTAACACTTGACGGTGATTTTCCACGCAACTCCATTTCCATGATGAGTGAAGCAACACTGCTAAAAAAACGCACGCCGTTGCTCGTAGTCCTTAGGTATTATGACGTGTCCACGTGCTTTTTTTCCAGTACGGGCAAACTCGAATTTCATTACTCAAGAGCAACGAAATTACAATTTTCTAGTCTTATAGTTTGGTCGACGCTGACTCCATACTGGAACCATCTTGGGCAGGATTACTACACGGAGGGTAGCCTGGACCCCCAAGAACACCACAGCACACAAGAACAAATCACCAGAAAGCAAACTAAACAACTTTCTGCATAACCAAGAGAACACCTACCTACCAGACACAAAACAAAAACTGCTAATACTACGTAGCCTCCTTTCGCCAAAAGCTGTTCGCGGAAGCTTCATTGAAGAAATTACTGAATCAACACCATACCCGTATCATCTTGACCAGCTTCTTGTGGGTGAAATTGCAACGCCGCTTGTTTAAGAATATCCGCTCCATCTTCTAGGTCTTTCTTGATCTCCCCTTGCTGCATCCCTGTCCAATAGGTAATAAAAGAACAGGCAAAACAGATTATCTCAGTAGGTGCTCTAACCAGTTTTTTTATCAAAACACACTGAGGCCTTATTTAAATGTTAATTTTGGCATGGCAAAGTTTGAACTTTACCATAAATCTGACACTGTAGCATTTTTGTTTGTATTTGTGAATAATTGTCCAAACATTGATTAATTAGGCTTAAAATGTTCATCTCGCAAAGTACAATAAAACTGTGCAATTAGTTTTTAATTTCATCTACATTTAGTACTCCATGCATGTACCGATATTTTGATATGATTAAAATTTTCTTTCTGTATAGTGGAATTTGGGAACTAAACAAGGCCTGAGTTCCTGGATTTTGTCCACATGCTTTTTGACTGACTTTTGCAGCGGATGATTAGAAATACGTGGAACTGTGTGAGTGTGACACTGGTGGAACGAATATGCATGCCGCAAAACATATTTCCGTACGCTAAATCATATCAAATGGGCAGAGATGTCATACACAAAGTAACACTGAAGTCCGACTATATATAAGAACTTAAATTTTTGTGGCAAGATTACACAAGTAGCATATTTTTATGTCTTAACTAAACTTGTACTATTTTTGTACAGAGTAATGGGATCACAAAGAAAATCCATAGGTTAGATTCACAAGGCGTATACAGCCATGTTTTATCCTAGGAATAATATAACAACTCTATATCTGATATAAGAAATAGAAGAGAAAGATTTGAACTCAAGTCCGACCGTATGCCTTGATAATATAAGATAATCAGCAGTGCATGTCGTAGCCTCATTTCTTTGACCACAACCATGTTTTGCTGCTCGAAAGCACTAACCAAAGCATGGGCACCAAGGATTTCCAGATAAAGCGTTGCATTTCTGCACGAGGATCTATCTGCCGTACACAGTAGTGGGAGTTCGCCGTATCGTGGTAACCACTTTCCCAATGCCTTCCAATCCTCGATGATGAGAAGGAAACAAAATCATACATGGATATACGAGTAGACTTGGATACAACTATTATTACTGTAGTTACTTGAGACGATCTGGATCGAGGAGTCCACGCAGCTCACACTACATTGAAAAAGGATATTTAGTCCAAGGTCAAAACACCGGTGGTTGTTTCCAATGTGCACCGGTGGAAAAAGGACTTTTCATTCTCTAACTTTAGTCTCGGTTAGGTTTTGGCCCGTAACAAATATCTTTTTAGTCTCCGTTCGTATTTTTCTACGTCCCCAAGGATATTTAGTCCAAGGTCAAAACACCAATCGGGACTGAACTCACCCTTTAGTCCCGGTTGGTGTTTCCACCCACTTTTAATCCCGGGTGAGAACACCAACCAGGACTGAAACACCAACCGGAACTAAAGGTGACTTTTACTCCGGGTTGTTATTTCTACCCAGGACAAAAGGTCCTTCACAGGATAATTTAAAAGGAAAACACCCATGGGTGTACCATATGTGATGTGTAGTTAAGATGGTAAGCGAGGCTACGTACGATGCAGAGGTCCCGGGTTCAAATCCCACGAACCTCACGCGCGTATTTACGCAGAAAAATTTGCGTGACTTGTCAAACCGGGAGTAAAGGTCCCTCCCAACTGGGACAACTGACTCTTTTTCCACCAGTGGTGACATGAGTTAGTGGGCCAGTTAAAAACTTGAATAATTAAGGGTGCTCTGTGCATTTGAAATCACCATGGCTTTTATGCAGTTGTAAGCAGAGTACATGCTGTAAACAAACATGCAACATCTATATGCTAAACAAAAAAATATATCTCTAAAAAAATAGAGAAAGACAGGCTGCAATTTTTAGTAAAAGTTTATGAGAAGTTTGCTAAAACCCCAAATATGACGAAGTCACCGGTAGAAAATGCATCATTAGTCCCGGGCGTCAACCCCTTTTAGTCCCGGGCGTGGCGCCCGGGACTAGGAGTCCGAGACTAAAGGGTTCGGACCTTTAGTCCCGGTCCCCACGCCCGGGACTAATAGCCCCTGATGCTAAAAATATTTGCGCCCGGTGGAATTCAAACTCATAACTTCTTGTATAGTTTCACGCGCAACCACCTAGCCACTCCACCTACGTAGTACATGTGATGGAAGGTGAAATACTTTCTCTTTATTGTAACCCGTGAATCCCCCTATAGTCCCAGGTGGTGGTTGCACCCGGGACTAAAAGTTGAGACCCCTTTAGTCCCGGTTGAAGGCTCCAACCGGGATTAAAAGGTCACTTTTAATCACGATTGGTGTTTCCAACTGGTACTAAAGGTCCTTCTTGATCCTAGAAAATTGTGAACCTGGACTAAACGCCTATTGTTTCGGGTCAAAACTTAACCGGAACTAAAGGCCTTGTGTTAGTGCGTTAAATTGTTAATTTATAACCAATTCGACTATTGTTATATAAGGTTGCATAACGTTATGATTCCATCACCTCTCGATGCTTTTCTTTGTCCAGCATGTACAAATGAGAGTATACTGAGCAAGTCATATAGGGCAGACGAGTCAGCATGGTCCATAAAAAGAAGTCTCATCAGACCATGGACCCTCAGCTACCCAAACACTAGAGCATGGCCGCTGATAATGGACCCATCAGACCATATTCCCATGGTGATACATATTATCACAGACATCCCAAAAGGAAGAAGCTTCAGATTTGAGAACTACTGGATGGAACATGAACATTTTATGGCCAATGTGCAGCATGGCTGGTCACTACCTACTCAGCAAGAGGACAAGGCAAAAATTATCACAGCAAAGTTTAAGAACTTGAGAAGAGTACTTAGAGCCTGGAGTAACCATGTTTCCGGTCTCAAAGAGAACATTGCAAATGTGAAATTGATCATCTACTTCTTAGAAATCTTACAAGAGCTTCGAGACTTGTCAATAGAAGAATGGAATTTCAGGGGTATCCTATCTGAAAAATTAGAATCTCTTCTACTGCAGCAAAGAATATACCAGAAACAAAGAGGGACCATCAAGTGGGTCAAGTTGGGTGATGAAAACACGAAGTTCTTCCATGTCTGTGCCTCAGCCAAACTTAGAAGAAACACAATTGCAACACTAATGGATCCAACAGGGAAAGTACAAGTCAACCACACTAAGAAAGCAAACCTCTTATGGGAAACTGTCAAAGAAAGATTGGAAAAATCTGATGATCCAGTAATGGTTTTCAGGCTAGAACAGATCCTAAACAGGGTTGAGGGTCTTGAATTTTTGGCAGAGTCTTTTACAGAAGAAGAAATTGACAAAGCGGTTCAATTCCTGCCCTCAGACAAGTCACCAGGTCCAGATGGATTTAACACTGATTTTATAAAAAGATGTTGGCAAATTATCAAGGTGGACTTCTATAACCATTGTCATGCATTTCAGAGAGGGGAGGCATGCCTTAGAAGCATAAATGGATCACATATCTACCTAATACCAAAAGTGGATTCCCCCCAAACGGCATCAGGCTACAGACCCATCTCCCTCCTCAATATCTCAATGAAGATCATGACAAAACTCTTGGCCAACAGACTACAAATGATAATCCAGCAACTAATCCACACCAACCAGTATGGATTCAGCAAAAATAGAAGCATACAAGATTGTCTTGCATGGACCTTTGAATACATTTACCTTTGTCAGCAAATAAGGAAAGAAACAGTCATCCTCAAACTGGACTTTGAGAAGGCTTTTGACAAGGTGGAACATAGCCTAATCATAGAGGTCGTCAGGAACAAGGGCTTCACCAGCACTTGGATAAACTGGATTCAGGACATTCTTGGTTCAGGAACTTCATCGGTACTCCTAAATGGCGTGCCTGGGAAGACATTCCATTGTAGAAGAGGAGTAAGACAAGGGGACCCTTTATCTCCTTTGCTTTTTGTCTTAGCAGCTGACTTACTTCAAACCCTGCTGAACAAAGCCAAAGAAATGAACCTGATACAATTACCAGTAACATTGTTGCACTCTCTGGACTTTCCCATCCTCCAATATGCCGATGATACTCTTATCATCATGGAAGGGTGCCCAAGACAGCTTATTTTCTTGAAAAGTTTGCTACAATCTTATGCAGATTCAACAGAATTAAGGGTGAACTATTCCAAGTCTATGATGATACCTCTGAACATGACTGAAGAAAGACACACACACCTAGCACAGACCTTTGGATGTGCAAAAGGATCACTCCCTTTCACATATCTGGGATTGCCACTAGGAACAATAAAACCAAGAATCCAATAATTCATGCCACTGATTTCAAGATGTGAAAGAAGATTGGTATCTGCGTCGATTTACTTGTGTCAAGCAGGGAAATTGCAGTTGACAAACTCAGTTCTTAGCTCTTTGCCGACTTTCTACCTTTGGACTTTCAAAATGCATAGGACTGTTATTAAGCAAGTGGACAAGTACAGAAAACACTGCCTCTGGAGGGGCTCAGACATCAATGCTAGAAAGCCACCGAAGGCAGCATGGAGACTAGTATGCCTACCAAAAAGTGAGGGGTGGGGGGGTTGGGAGTGATAAGATTGGAAACACAAAATGAAGCATTGTTACTTAAAAACTTACACAAGTTTTTCAACAAAGCTGACTTGCCCTGGGTACACCTGATATGGAACTGCTACTACAACAACGGTAATCTACCAAGTGAAAGAAAAGTGGGATCCTTTTGGTGGAGAGACATGCTCAAGTACATCACAATCTA
>OAMR01000470.1:844276-858982 GCA_900205405.1 Echinochloa crus-galli | reverse complement strand
CGGCCCGTCGGCATCCCCACACGGCCGGCCCAGCACACACGAATCTCCCTCCTCCCGTACCCGGGCGCCGTCGGGATCCGGCCGCGAGCGCGGGAAACCGGCCGGCGATCGATCGAGAGCCCCGACGACGGCCGGCCGGCTCGAATCGCCGTATCACACGCCTTCTTGTATTGAATGGTTAAATGCCCCGGCCCACCATGGATCGATGTCGCATTTACATACCCTGCCGGCATATTTAACCTGCCATTTTAATGGCCCGCGTCGAGGCGCAGTATAGCAGCCGGAAGACGCACGAGGCTGGCCAACTCGTTGCGGTTTCTGGGTGAGGCTTAAAAAAAGCATCCAAATTTCACTATAAAATAGAAGATTTCCATTAAGCATATGTAGCGGCGAAGCTAGGAATCAAAATTTAGGGGGCTGAGTTCCTTCTTTTTCCCCTCTTCTTTTCTTTTTTCTTCTTCCTCCACCTTTTTTCCCTTTTTCTTCCTCTACACCTATAGTTAAAAATGGTAGGGGGCTTAGGGGCTCCACTAGTTGTTAGTGGGTAGGGGGCTCCAGCCTCCCTAGCCCTCCTGGTGGCTCCGCCCGCTGGTCATATGCATGAACTACTAAATATACGTAAAATAAAAACTAATTACATGGTTTTATTATACTTTACGCGACGAATATTTTGAGTCTAACTTCCCTGCTTGAGACAAGTAAATCGACGCAGATACTAATCTTCTTTCACATCTTGAAATCAGTGGCATGAATTCTTGGATTCTTGGTTTTGTTGTTCCTAGTGGCAATCCAAGATATGTGAAAGGAAGTGTTCCTTTTGCACATCCAAAGGTCTGTGCTAGGTGTGTGTCTTTCTTCAGTCATGTTCAGAGGTATCATCATAGACTTGGAATAGTTCACCCTTAATTCTGTTGAATCTGCATAAGATTGTAGCAAACTTTTCAAGAAAATAAGCTGTCTTGGGCACCCTTCCATGATGATAAGAGTATCATCGGCATATTGGAGGATGGGAAAGTCCTGAGAGTGCAACAATGTTACTGGTAATTGTATCAGGTTCATTTCTTTGGCTTTGTTCAGCAGGGTTTGAAGTAAGTCCGCTGCTAAGACAAAAGGCAAAGGAGATAAAGGGCCCCCTTGTCTTACTCGTCTTCTACAATGGAATGTCTTCCCTGGCATGCCATTTAGTAGCACTAATGAAGTTCCTGAACCAAGAATGTCCTGAATCCAGTTTATCCAAGTGCTGGTGAAGCCCTTGTTCCTGAGGACCTCTATGATTAGGCTGTGTTCCACCTTGTCAAAAGCCTTCTCAAAGTCCAGTTTGAGGATGACCGTTTCTTTCCTTGTTTGCTAACAAAGGTAAATGTATTCAAAGATCATCACAAAAATCTTGGCCAACAGACTACAATTGATAATCCAGCAACTAATCCACACCAACCAGTATGGATTCATCAAAAATAGAAGCATACAAGATTGTCTTGCATGGACCTTTGAATACATTTACCTTTGTCAGCAAATAAGGAAAGAAACAGTCATCCTCAAACTGGACTTTGAGAAGGCTTTTGACAAAGTGGAACACAGCCTAATCATAGAGGTCCTCAGGAACAAGGGCTTCACCAGCACCTGGATAAACTGGATTCAGGACATACTTGGTTCAGGAACTTCATCAGTGCTACTAAATGGCGTGCCAGGGAAGACATTTCATTGTAGAAGAGGAGTAAGACAAGGGGACCCTTTATCTCCTTTGCTTTTTGTCTTAGCAGCTGACTTACTTCAAACCCTGCTGAACAAAGCCAAAGAAATGAACCTGATACAATTACCAGTAACTTTGTTGCACTCTTAGGACTTTCCCATCCTCCAATATACTAATGATACTCTTATCATCATGGAAGGGTGCCCAAGAAAGCTTATTTTCTTGAAAAGCTTGCTACAGTCTTATGTAGATTCAACAGGATTAAGGGTGAACTATTCCAAGTCTATGATGATACCTCTGAACATGACTGAAGAAAGACACACACACCTAGCACAGACCTTTGGATGTGCAAAAGTTACACTTCCTTTCACATATCTGGGATTGCCACTAGGAACAACAGAACCAAGAATCCAAGAATTCATGCGACTGATTTCAAGATGTGAAAGAAGATTGGTATCTGCGTCGATTTACTTGTCTCAAGCAGGGAAATTGCAGTTGACAAACTCAATTCTTAGCTCTTTGCCGACTTTCTACCTTTGCATTTTCAAAATGCATAGGACTGTTATGAAGCAAGTGGACAAGTATAGAAAACACTGCCTCTGGAGGGGCTCAGACATCAATGCTAGAAAGCCACCGAAGGCAGCATGGAGACTAGTATGCCTACCAAAAAGTGAGGGGGGATTGGGAGTGATAAGATTGGAAACACAAAATGAAGCATTGTTACTTAAAAACTTACACAAGTTTTTCAACAAAGCTGACTTGCCCTGGGTACACCTGATATGGAACTGCTACTACAACAACGGTAATCTACCAAGTGAAAGAAAAGTGGGATCCTTTTGGTGGAGAGACATGCTCAAGTACATCACAATCTATAAAGGAATTGCAATACCTAATGTCCTCACTGGGTCAACATGTTATCTACGGCATGACTTATGGAAAGGAGCAGTATACAGCCAGCTACGATTTCAGAAAGAATTTGTGTTGGCTTCGCTACGCGCAAATGAGCTACACCGGCCTTCTATGTCTTCAAGGATAGACTCGATTTTCTAAGTTTTTTCATCTTTTTTCTTTCCTTCTTTGTTCCCTGACTTGTTGGTTGTAAACTCTAAACTGTTGACTTTTCCTTTAATTTATTAATCAGTAGGGAGCGCCCCCTCCTGTTTCCTAAAAAAAAAGAAGTCTCAGAGCTGGGAGACGTCAGGAAATCACATGGTTCATTTCTTGAATAGCAGGTTAGTTTCTTCATCTAGTAGTGTTATATTTGTTTGGAAGGAGTGGCCGGGCACGCACCTAATGACAGCTGACGCATAAAGGACAAGTGCGGCGCCTCTGACAAGCAGCACCGCAATTGTTAAGGCATGCAGCCAATTAAGGCCTACAGCCACCTGCACGGCTGCACCACAATAGAACACTACATTTAACGCCGCTTTGATTTAATTTGCATGTTTTTGCAAGCGTTAACTATATGGCGCGATTGGTCACGCTCGTGCCGGAGCCCAGGGCGGCGGGGGCGGAGAAGGCGGCGGAGGAGGCGATGCCGATGGGTTAGTGTTGTCCGCAAGCCTTTCAATCCTGAACGCTGACGATGAAATGAAATCATCCTTGGTGCAACAAGGAAGCTAGGTACAGTTGCATTCAACTATAATCAAACCGGCGGTGTCCTTCTCAACTAGATAGAGTCATTCAAATGCACAATTTGTTCAAATACCACGATAATCTCGGTATCCACATTGCTACTCCTCTATTTAACTAGTATTTCCATTTTACACTCCTTTTAATCGTGGAGGCTGAGTTGCTAATAACTAGAAATTGCAGAGATTATTTAAAAACAAAGCAATAGTTGGGACCATGGGGGACTTGTAGAAGTTAGTTTCCGTGGTGCGTGTTTCTTTGGGGTGGAAATATTTTTCCACCCAATTTGACCAATAATTAAGAGTATTAAATAAAGTCAGTTTACAAAACTGCATTTACAACCTTAGACTAATTCATAAGACAAATCTAACAAGGCCTTTGACCGTACGATTAGAGGATGGTTAATGTATCATTATTGTAGTAAATTATGGACTAATTAGGCTCATTAGATTCAACGCGTAAAGTTACCCTCATCTCTAAAAAGGTTTTGCAAATAGACATAATTTAATAGTCCATGCATGCAAGATTCCCTTTACAAAAATATTTCGCAGAGGGAAAGAAACACGGCTGTGGTTGTAGTTGTTTTGGTGGACCCAGAATGGTGGGAGAAGTTGGCGTCAAACACTACCGGAGACAGACTCAAACGCACTTGCTGTGTGCGGCCCACGACGAAGCCTCGACGGCAAAGAGGAATTTACTGTGAGCCATATTTGGGACACACGGCAAACATCTTTGCCATGTGTATTTGGGTGGCATACAGTAAAATAAAGCACATGACCCGGCAGGCAGTTTTACCATGTACCATTTATTCGACACACGGTAAAGTTTTAAACTTTGCCATGTGCCAAATAAGTGACGCACGGCAAAGTGACTATTTTAAATACTACCTCTGTTTCAAATTACTATTCGACGTTGACTTTTTTATATGACCTTTGACCATTCGTCTTATTTAAAAAATTTGTTCAAATGTATAAACCAATAAGTTATACTTGAAGTATATACGATGATAAAGCAAGTCACGTACAAAATAAATGATACTTATGAAATTTTTTGAATAAGACGAATGGTCAAACTTTAAACGAAAAAGTCAACAACGAATAGTAATTTAGAATGGAGGTAGTAATATAAATGGTCACTTTATCGTGTGACATGGTCATTGCACACGGCAAACATTTGTTTTACTGTGTGTTTTGGATCCAGCACAAGACAAACATTTGAATATTATGTTTCAATTAATATTAATTTAATCAATTAAAATTGGTCACATGTTTCAATTAAGTTTGTTCCAATGCAATTTTAAAATACATTGGTAAACTCACTTAACATTACAAATTTTATAGTTAAAAATCTATTATTCCTTGATGTCAATCTATATCAATTAAAATTCTATAATTATAGTTACTCAATTAAAATTATAAAATATATCTGGAAAATTACCAAAATTTAACATGAAGCAATCTATGTTGTCTGGTGCTTGTAGAAAAAAGTTTGGAAGTCACACTAAAAATCGAACGTTATTGCGACTACAAACCTAACCACACACTTCTCAACTCTATGGATCTTCTTCAGGGAAACTTTAGTTTGTAAGCATCGTACGTGACAAATCTTATGAATAACTTATGTAGCATGAGATATTGACTCCACGTATGATAGCATGAGATATGGACAAATCTCATAATTTTTAGACATCATTTGAATTTTATAGAATTAAAACACTATCTGGCCTCACGTTCGTGCTATTGTTTCGTGAACACAATTTTTAAAATTTTGTTTAAACTATAGGATAAGGCCTTATACTGAACTCAATATCATGAACATCATTTTTTCACTTACTTTATTCTATTATTTGATGCGCTTGTAGTTCAAATTTGACTTGTAAGGAAAAAACGGTTGAATAAAATAAATTTGTTAAATATAGCAAAGTGACCGAGAAATGTTTCAAATTGAAACATGGAGTACCAAGCCACAAAGATAAATTTAATTATGAGCACAGGCCGGCAGCTAGAATTAGTAAAGATTTTTGCTTAATTCACTTAAGCAGCCCATTCTGAATAATTAAACTTTTAGACGTCAGATTTGGTGTTAAATATCAAAATCTTTCGTCAAAATCACGTCATACAGAACAAAACGCAACCCTGAGGGGGGAGGAGCGTCATGGTTGTGAAGTTTCAACACCTCTGATATCAGTAGCACAGATAAGCTCAAGGACCAACAAAAAGCCATAAAATGTTGTGAGATAAAAATTTCCCGAAACAATGAACTACATACGACTGTTGCTAGGCAAGTCAATTAATAAGGTTTTTGGGCTCAGGAAGGAATTGTCCATATATAATCTTCATACTGCTGCTACAGCAAACCATGTAATAAATATGTGGCACAGAGGCAGGGCATGAAAGGGGAAAAATCACGAAGTTAATTCCCATGGTTCTATAATAATATGGACAGGTGCCAAAGTTTGGGAAAATATATGTGTTTTGGGCTTTGGAGGTATTGGGAACGAAATCGTTCCTTGGTTCAGGCATGTCATTTTCTTTGTTGTAACCAAATTACATGTATTTTCTGTCTTTTTCTATCGTTGAATTGAATTTGAGTTTCGTCTTCTTCGTTGCAGGCAGGTGGTGCTGTTGAGGGCCGTGGTCCATCTAGTCCTACACTTCCTTCAGGCACTTGATACACTTGTCTCAACAAAGCTCCTGTTAGAGCGCTGCTTGTAGCATTGGCACCGCCAATGAGGTGGCTTGACCTTTTCTTTGAATTCATGTTTGAGGACAGGCTATGCATCCACAACTGAACTGAGCTAGAGGAATACGACGGAAGGTGGACTTCCTACAAAAGTTCTTCTAAGCTCACAAAAATGTTGTTGACAACTGAAAGCACCTGTTCTTTCTAGCTAATCCAAGCGCTGACTGCATTGTTCAGGGTAGTCCTTATCCAAATACAAAATTTAAATAACAAGATGATGTGGTCTTTTCACTTGACTAGGTATGTTCCTGTGTGTTGGTTCAGCAGAAACAAATAGATGATTTTATTATAGAACACCTCCTGGTAGCCGGCTGGATATATCATTCAACAGTGTATACATCGCTGGATTAAACAAATAATTGTATTGCTAGAAAAGAAATACGACTTAAAAGAATAATTTAATCATTTATGTTTTCATCCTATTTACCGACTGCACTAATTTTATTCAAGAATGTGTCTGGCGAGCCACAGCCCATTAAAAGAACTAAATGTTTATAAAAGTTAATGGTGTGATAGCTAGGCAGATATAATTTGTGCATATTTCTGAATGTTATTTTTATTTCGCGCTTCTCACGGTGGACTGCTTAGAGTGTTGAACTCAAAGAGTCATTGACATATCGTACATAAATCATCCATCCATTTCATTTCTTGTTTCATTGATAACGTTACTGTGTAAACCAATGTCTACATTAATGCAGTAACAACACGAGCAACTGGACATGATTTCATTCATGCTGTGCTTGGACCCCACAAATATAAGTGGCATGGTCAATCGAATTTCATAATAGAAAAATGATCTAGAATTATAGAACCATCTTGGCATGGTAACATGCTTGGAAGACACATTGTTTCTTCAGCGAAGGGTTGCATAAATCCATTCAACGAACAACATAATAAAAGATGCCATGCGGACTAACGGTAGTAACATTATAGCGGAAGAAAGGGAGAGAGAGCCAGAAGTTCATATCCACGGCTGTACTTGCATAGGTATCAAAGCATCAAGCATGGGACACAATCCTTTAGGAATACTTGGGGGCAGTGGGCTTGAGAGGTATTGGGAAGAAAACCTTATCATGGATGCTGGCGAAACAGAGCACTCGGGAGAATCTCAGGGTGCACCAGTCATGCGCTTGCCTGCAGCAAATGGCACCCTTCTGACCTACCAACAACGCACGTCAAGCTGGCTTGGCCTAGGCCACACGATCACGGATGTTGAGAGCGCTGATCAGTGCAAATAATCACTAATGTATTCCGATGGTAAGGGCTAGTTATGCGTAGTCCATTGCCAGGCTTGCTGATGGTACCCAGGTCGACTGCAACGCAGGGGAGTGATAGACTTTTTCCACACTTTATGACGATGCATACAAATTTAGCTGCTAGGTCAGTGCCTCAAACGTCGTCCTAGAGATTATACTGAGCAAAATAGAGGAAAAACTGTCTGCCCTAGTTATTAATTTTAGGTATATATAAAATAGTAGTATTTTAGTCCAGCCCTTATTTAGCCTGACCCTTTATTAGGCTAAATTTTGGGGCAATTTATTATTCTGCAGAGTGCATAATTTATTATTCTGCAGCTAGCAGAGAGAGAGAGAGAGAGAGAGAGAGAGCGATATGGGAAAGAGTGGATTTGATCTCCGTACAAAAGATTATTAACAGGCTGAAAAGGGGTTTCTCATGAATTAAAATTCAAATAACTAAAATACAAGGAACTATAGACCGATTAAAATCAGTAAAATTAGTATAGAAAATAAATCATTTCCTATGTTAAATATTACAACTATTTATCTAAATGGTGGAAAATTATAGAAATATAAGGGAATCATTGTATTTAGTTAGTGTACTATATATACTCACATCCCAAAATTAAATAGTGTGCGGTGTGACACATTTTCATGAAAACATGTGGAAGATGATTACTAGTGAGCAATTACCAGTTATATGCCCTCGTCATAGATGCCATTCCACATTCCACAGAAGTAGTCAGCTCTATGCTTACATCTATGATATCTTTATTAAAAGACTGATATACGGTTCTGTAGTTGCCTGAATTCGAAAAAATGAAACCTTTTATGCCCTTGATAAATGGTGCATGCATTTATATCATTTACTTTTTCTTGAGCGCTACATTAATTACATAGACTACTTTAAATCTGAAATAATGAGGCAGAAAATGCAGCCAAAGCGTTGAGCATTTTGTATTCATTCTACCACAAATATCAGAAGTAGAAATGATGGGGTCGTGTCTCATGGACGCATTTTGGAGCATATTAACATTTTGTAGGATGAAGGTTTTCAAGAATTAATACAACCAACATTGTTTGGCTCTCACGCTTACTCCCTCCTGAAACCAAAATATGGTTCTGTTCCCAACACCTCTCAAACCCACATCAACTCCTCTGCATAGTGTTCTTCATGCTATCTTCTATCAAAAATATTAGACAGCGGAAATTAACTTCAATTATGGCTCTCTTCCTTATCGTGCCTTTGTGAACTACTACTACAATGGTAGTCTCACTTTGCAGCTCCTTTTTATTCCCTGAATGAATTCTGATGAAATTTCAGGTTTTCCCGAAAAGGATTTACTGCTCATACTGAGTCCTTGAGTCCATCAATGCGAACAATAAATGGGATTAAAGATTCCAAAGTCATAAACATCCAAAATTTGCCATTAAAGATTCGCCCCTGTCGCTATGGTATTTTTCTAATTATTTTTATCGTTTTCATATTGTGCATCTGTTTTGCATATTTCAAGAGCATCTTGAGCAGTGAATCTATACACATTGATGTCCCTTCTTTTAGGCTACGACCTAATTTACTCTCATAGACGAAAATTAAATGTAATAATCCAACCATATATAGACAGCCTAAAACTTGAAACCACATGTGGGAGAAGGCCAACTGCTCTGTGCTGGACACCATCATGCCATCGATTGGCTCCACCCGCTGTTTGGTCGCTGCTAAGTCAGGATGCAAGTGAGCGCAGGCTAACCTGCGAGCCTGCCAGACCCGCCTGCAAAAAACGCCCCAGTGGGCGCCTGCAGGCCTTTATGTTTTGCAAACGGGTTTAAACAGGCAAGCCTACAAGGCCCAATGAACTTAATGAAGTAAACCTGCCAAGCCGGCGACAGCCTGCAAGACCCGCAAGAACCTGCTCCACTATCGTGCCCAGCAGTCCCCATCCTCTCTGCGCCGCAGTGGCAACTCGAGCAACAGAGCGCCGCCCCCGCCGCACTCGACCACCATCGTCGATAGCCCCTCCCACGGATCCTCCCATTCTCCTCCTGCGCTGCCTCCTCTCCTTGTATTTTGCTGAGTTTGCTGTCAGTTTTCTCATCGGCATCTTCTCTCACGTAACCGTAAGTTTGCCGCTTGCTCACCTTCGCGTCCATCAACTCCTACTCCCGAGCCAGCCTCGGCGAGAAGACCATGGAAGCGGGTGGAGGAGCAAGAATCGACGACCCAGCTGGCCGAATTTGTGCTTGGCTGCCTGCTTTCATGCTGTGGCTAATTTTTTTTTTGCTTGTTCCACGTGGGCTCCTGCCGGCGCCTGCATACCTGCTTCTCGTGCTCCTGCAAGGCCTAGCAGGTTAATGCAGCAAGCGAAGCAGGTGCAAGCGGGCTCCTGCCGAGAAAGCCGCTTCTGCATGCGGCGGCCTGCAGGTCACCGGCAGGCACGCTGCTTGCATCTTGACTGCCAAGCCATCAGATCATGCCAGAGATCGGCGATGTTGCCGGCCACCTCCCACCGTCCTCAGCCACCCTCTAGCCAGACCTGCCTGCGGCCACTCCACTCCGGCCGGTTGTCATCGTACAGTGAACCATCCACCATCTGTATGGCGGATCTTAACAAAATAGTCATTGGCCTCCTCTCCATTGTGCTATGATGTTGGAGATTTGCAAATTCTGTCGTCGGTGTCCCAGGACACCACAAAAATGGCCTGGATCCGCCCGGCTGCATACCAACCCCTGCGTACTCCATGCATCCGCAGTGCTACCGTGGGAGATGCAAAAGCCCACCCACCCTCCACTGCGCTAACAATCCTCATTGCTGGTTGCACGTGACGCCATCGCAACAAGCTAGGCGGCCATCTCGCCGCGAGGACGTGGTGAGCTGCATCAAGTCTTGCTTGTCATAGCCCGGTATCTTCAAGACTCTGGACTGTAAATATATTTTTAGCCGCCAGTGACTCTGGTTCAGATACGCACTAGTTAATTCAATCACAAGTGACCCTGGTTCCTCTGATTTATAATCCTTATGCCACAGAAGTCACATGGAAAATCTGGGTCATGCTCCGACGGACTTGGGCTAGGAAAACGAGGCTAATTTCGTAGTATCTACAGGGTAGAAGGAACCATTACGCTGAGGCTGCACACAACCAAGGCCTTCAACTCTACAACGATGATTTACCAAGAAGGTTGCAAAACGTTGCCACCGATTGTGCTGAAATAATAATTTTGCATCACAAGTTCATCCTCTCGGTGTACGTTTCTTTTTTAGATTCAAGGGTTTCAAAGGCCTGTGCGAATCTATGAAGCATATTTCTCATATCCTACTTCAATATCTTCTCTTGATTCGATCGCGGCTCCCGCAGTTGAAAAGAAGACTGATGGCCATTTTTTTCAGCGTTTCTAGCATATCTCATTTCCATCTGGCTGCAATTGAGCAAGGGTCATCTGTCCACACGCTCCATTGCAATCAGATCGAACTCCACCATCAGACAAATTCAGCCGCCAAGAACAACCTCATTTTCTAAGGCTAATACGCTACAGCACGCCGACACCACGCCTCCTAGTCAAGAGGGTCTTTAATACCATACATATTTCTAGCATATCTTGAAATGATATGCAATCATTTTCAAATTTTCTAGGAGAGCTGTTTACAATACTTGAAGAGGTACACTAGTACCTGAAAATATCTAGTGTAAATCAATAGTTGGTCCCACTATTTTTTGTACTCCCTCCGTATCACAATTAGATGACGTTTAGGACAACAACACGGTCTCCAAAGCACAACTTTGACTCCTATTTTCTATAGAATATATGTATTAGAAAGTTATATATGTATACTTTTATGAAAGTAATTTTCAAGACAAATCTATAGATATGATTTTCACATTTCTAAACTCAATGGCTTAAAAGTTATTCATGATTTATATTCCCAAGGTTTGACCCAAACCTTGTCCAAAACGTCATCTAATTGTGATACGGAGGGAGTACCTGGTTCCACGAATTTAGCACCTCTATTTAGTTACCTCTAGGTACTCCCTTTGTTTCCACCGTCCGATTTCTCAGAACAGATGGCTCTAATTAATCCCAGATATTTTAAAATTCCTCTTGCTAGGAATGTCCCATGCATGCAAGCACGATTATTTAGATCCTCCATGCAAGCACGATTATTTAGATCCTCGGAATGATTTTGATGATTGTTTAGATCCTCCATGCAAGCACGATTATTTAGATACTCCGAATGATTCTGATTTAGGAGGACCTTTAAAATGCTTGGGATTAATTAGAGCCATCCGTTCCAAAAAATCAGATGATGCAAACAAAAGGAGCACCCAAGGTACGTAAATAGAGGTACCGAAGTCGTGGGACTAGGTACAAAAAAATAATGGGACGACCCATTGATTTACACCAGGTACTTGCAGGTACCGTTAGGTACCTCTCCAAGCATTATAAAACAACTCGTGATTTGGACACTAAATTTGGTATTATTCCATGATAATCTCGGTCTGTAAGTTATTACATATCTCAAACAAGCCTATAATATATGTTTCAACTGTAATGCGATCTTATATGACGAACATCGATCAGCCAGATGAATATGCTGACGACGTTCCTGCCATTCCTTGTCTTCTTCGGATGCCTGGCGTACACATGCATATTATTATGCTGTCTTCGTGTATCTAAATTTATTACACATACAAATGTGTATATATTATACTTGAACTGATTAGTCAGTGCAGCAGGTCGTCCACCTCCATTGAACTCTAGAAGCAACAATGCTGTTACAGTCAACTCCACGTCACTGGGCCAAACACACTACAACTCTCCTCTCTTATTTCCTTCTGAGATAGTATTTTCATTCATTTGAATACTGTACATCATTGCAGAGGATCATCTGGACCTTTAAAATGCTTAGGATTAATTAGAGCCATCCGTTCCAAAAAATCAGATGATGCAAACAAAAGGAGCACCCAAGGTACGTAAATAGAGGTACCGAAGTCGTGGGACTAGGTACAAAAAAATAATGGGACGACCCATTGATTTACACCAGGTACTTGCAGGTACCGTTAGGTACCTCTCCAAGCATTATAAAACAACTCGTGATTTGGACACTAAATTTGGTATTATTCCATGATAATCTCGGTCTGTAAGTTATTACATATCTCAAACAAGCCTATAATATATGTTTCAACTGTAATGCGATCTTATATGACGAACATCGATCAGCCAGATGAATATGCTGACGACGTTCCTGCCATTCCTTGTCTTCTTCGGATGCCTGGCGTACACATGCATATTATTATGCTGTCTTCGTGTATCTAAATTTATTACACATACAAATGTGTATATATTATACTTGAACTGATTAGTCAGTGCAGCAGGTCGTCCACCTCCATTGAACTCTAGAAGCAACAATGCTGTTACAGTCAACTCCACGTCACTGGGCCAAACACACTACAACTCTCCTCTCTTATTTCCTTCTGAGATAGTATTTTCATTCATTTGAATACTGTACATCATTGCAGAGGATCATCTGGGGAGTTTCACACTGCCACACTTGATTCTTACATTCCATAGCGGCTATTATGTTTAGGTCTGTTTCATTCGATCCTGTTAGTCTATGAAGCACGTGAGCCAGAAAAATTGGATACCTCATGCACTACCGAAAATCCCTAGAATACCGTGTGCCCGAGGCTTTGCCGTGTGCATTTTAGCGGGGATAGGGATAACACGGCAAATAGGAGGAATCCGGTAGTGATGCGAATGATGCCTTGGTCCACACAAATACCTGAGAGCCAAATCTTAAACAGAAGCCACCGCCATGTTTTATAATAGAGAAGTGAACCAGAACTATTGCCTTGCAGGTTCAGGCTAGGGATAACACATTGCATAAATGCATCCAACCATCCGCATTATAAATCATCCAATATCCATGATTTGGTATTCTGGATAGCTGTCATAACATATGGGAGAGCATTATCCGTGTTGAATTATTTTGGGTTTGAGAGGTATTGGGACAAGCCATATCAAAGTGATCCAGATAGCTTGGGATACCAGTATATAGCTAATGGAGGTCACCACAGACCGAATGTCTGCTGGACATAAAAGACAAGTGATTCAACATTATTCGCGTTGTCAAATCATGATGTGTTACGTTAACCATCAAGTTTCAGGTCTGACGATGACCCGACTACTCTCTGTCATGAGGTATATATCTCTAGCCAGGTACTCAGTGCACAAACACTGAAAGACTACCACTGCAAGGGGAGGCCAAGGGAGCTGAGGGAGAGAGCCCGAAGCTAATTTCAATGGTTTCATATTCTCGATAGAAGCCAAAGCATGTGGTAGCATAAACCTACTCTAGGGATTGAGAGGTATTGTAAAAAAGGGAACATAGCCGTATCTTGGTTTCTGGCAAGAGGTGCTGCATACTGCTCTGATCACTCAAGTTTAAGGTTTAGAGTTTGCTACGGTCATCTGCTACGGGTGTTAATCTCAATTCAATTCGTTAGCACTCCACTGTCAGGCTTGCTGGTGCCACTGTCAGCCTTGCTGGTGGAAACCAAGTAGACAGGAACGACATGTGGGATCTGTCGGACATCCTACAAGTGCGCCTGTGATCCCAGATCAAGAAACGGTTCACTGCCCCTGCAAAGGAATACCAGATCTGCACAAATGCCATCCATGAGGCTACATGTTCTCATCACTCTGAGACAGTTTTCAGAACACTGGTTATTAAGCAACACAAAGTTATGGTGTCCCAGTTCACAAGAAAAGCATATTTGTGTTAATCGAAGCTTAAAAAAATTACATATAGAAATTGCAACCTCACGCACTGACCAGTTTTCACTGTTTAACCACATGCAACACAGGAGACTACACACGGCAGACAGATGTGTATCGAGGTGGACCATACCATCCACAAGACCCCCAATTGTTTCCGGTCTGACTCTGGTAATACACAGAGGGCATGACCGTACAACATCTCTTAGAGCAACTCCAACGGATCCCCTTTCTCCTTTCCCTTTATTTTTACTATAGGAGAATCCCCTTTCAGATTCTTAGCATATTGGGGAGAAGTGCTCCAGCAGATCCCATTTCCTACTCCCCTTTCCCTTTATTTCTATCTCACTTACAAATAGGTCCCATCAGTCACTAGATAAACCATTTTTTTCCTTCTACCATGCTCTTCTCTCCCTCGGTCTTTTTTATCCCATCACTGCAGCTCGCGCGGCCGGGCGAACCTGGACAAGGAGGCGGTGGTCGGCGGGTGGGCGGGCGCGCGGGGGCTTGTTGCGGGCGGTGGAGTTGCGCCGCGGCGGTGCGAGGCCAGGGTTGCGGAGCAGCACACGGCCGCGCGAGGTCCGGGCGGTCGCGCTAGGCCCAAGCGGCGGCGCGAGGCCAGGGCGGCAGAG
>OAMR01000470.1:824341-841057 GCA_900205405.1 Echinochloa crus-galli | reverse complement strand
CGCCGCGGCGGCGCGAGGTCCAGGCGGCGGCGCTAGGCCCGGGCGACGGAGCAGCGTGCGGCGGCACGAGGCCCGAGCGGCGGAGCAGTGTGAGGCGGTGTTAGGCCCAAGCGAAGCAGTGGGCCGCGAGCGGCGGTGCTCGGCCAAGGTGGAGCAGTGCGTTGCGAGCGGGGCGGCAGCACACAGGAAAAGATGGAAAGGGGAGAGGAGTTGTCTCCCCTTTCTAAAGGGGATTGAGAAAAGGGGATTGAAATAAAGGGGATTGAGAAAAGAATTACAGGGAAAGGGAAATAGAAAGGGGATCTGTTGGAGCTGTGTTTTTTTCTTTCAATTCCCTTTAACTATAAATAAAGGGAAAGTGGATTGTTATTGGGGATCTGTTGAAGTTGCTCCTACCACTGAATAGCCATGTATTCCACTCAAGCCACAATGCCCATACAATGAGCAACACGACTCAAACAAACATTTTCTCCTCCTTTGCACCACCATATGCGGTATACGCCATCAGTCACTAATGAACTGAACTTGTTGTGCAGGATAACCTGTTCGAAAATAGAAATGTGATGCAGCTCTGCAGCAGGGTGCAATCTGGTTATTAATCTGTTTTAATAGAGTCATAGTACCATATATTTGTACAGACCCTTTTTTTGAAAAAGGGGCTGTCATGAAGAAAGGGGAGCAAATACAGTTTTGCAAGAGGTCCCATTACACATAAATAGATAACAACCCAAACACATCACAAAGTACTGACACTACGGTAAACCTGCTAGTTGCTGAGTGTCCAACCCGAGACACTCAGCAAACACAAAACACTCGGCAAATAGTTGTGTTTCTCGAGTGCCAAGTATAAAACACTCGGCAAAATAGTTTATGCGACAACCACATGTGCCGACTGTTGTCCTTTACCGTTGGCCGTTAGACTTTTGCCAAGTGTCCATTAGCGACACTCAGCAAATGCCCGTTTTTAACAAGTGTCATCCTTGGACACTCGGCAAAGTTGGTGACCTAGCGGTGGTCCATGGGGGTTCGGCC
The DNA here is from genome assembly GCA_900205405.1 of Echinochloa crus-galli. Taxonomy (NCBI): domain Eukaryota; kingdom Viridiplantae; phylum Streptophyta; class Magnoliopsida; order Poales; family Poaceae; genus Echinochloa; species Echinochloa crus-galli. The sequence continues at coordinate 840,025 of OAMR01000470.1, read as the reverse complement.
ACGTGTCACATCCTAAAATTTCTTAATTTTAGGATGTTAATAATAAGCTAAATTAATACAATAATTTTCTCAAATTTCAAAAAAAATCAAGGTTTATATAATTATTAGGGAATTTAGTATAAAAAATAAGTTCTTAATTATAATAAAACAACACAGGTGATAAAAATTAGTGCTTTGCATTCATGCCAGTTGCATCTACTGTCTTTATGTGCACAGTTTTCAAAAATGCGTTTACAAGCCTAATGAAAAAATTTCAGATTTTTCTCGAATTTATTCCTATATCTCTAGAGAAAATTCCAATATTTGGAACAAGATAAAATCCTTTCTATAAACTCCAAATACATTATTTGGGTTTCTCATGTCCAACGATATCTATGAGGTTTTTTCTATGATTTTTAGAATTTTTCGAATATTTTTCATGGTTTTAATATGAATTTTAGACTTATCTGAAATTATTTTATAATCAGAAATTTAATTATTTCGAGAATAAAAATCACCCTAACCTTAGGAGGCTGGTCTTGGCCCAAATTTGATCCGGTTTAAGCCTAAATCCATCCCACAACTTTATTGGGTCAAATTTAAAGCCTATTACTGTTTTGGGATATCTATAAAGCCCATTAGCATTGAAAGGAAGTAAACCATCTCCCAATTATTAATGGACGTGGAGTTGGGGGATTTTTCTTCCTATATATACGAATCAAATCTCCCCTAAAAAGAGACACATCCTAGACTCCTTTACACGGAGACCCCTATGTTTGGGATTCCATAAGGTAGTATTTTGCCACCACATCCCATTCCTCGTCTCTTCATCACGTCGAGCCTTTCGTCGTTTTTGGCGTCAAGCTTTTTCGGTAAGACGCTCAGCGACTTTGAAATTTTGCAGAAAACCTCTAGCTAGATCTAGATGCCACAAATCTTATTTAGTCCATAATTTCCAAGTTTTAGATCCGTTTTAATCCGTTCTTATTGTGATAGATTCATTTTGACATGAACTATATTCTAGCACTGTTATATTACATGTAAATTATTTCTCAATTTTATTTGCATTAAATTGATTAAATTTTATGTAAATATGTTTCTCTAATTAAAAGCTAATTAAGGTTTATACTACGGTTATATCACAGTTTCTAATAAACTAATGTTAATTTGCTTAATGATTAATTAAACCAAGTTTCAAATTAAAGGCTAACTAGATTCAAACTTTGAGTTTTCATAAAAAAAATATTAATATTGATTAATATCAACATTAAAGTGTTTTCAATAATAAGTTGTCTAGTCTAGTACGACCTGTGTAATGATTCCATTAGATGCTCTCACATCCTTTATTCCAAGTTAATGTTTTAATTGGAGTACTTTGTACATCAAGTTTTGTAGTTAAACTATGGTTAAGTTTACTCCATCTTTTTCAGATGATCTAATATAACTTGCATTAATTATAAATAGGGCATTTCTCTGAAATAACCTATATATAATTTTACTTAATTAAAATAAATTCAGCATATAGTCTTATTTGTTTATTAATTTAAATCATCTGACAGCTGTATCTTGTGAACCATAGCTTCGTTTTCAGTGATTATTACACTTGTGTGACCATAGGATCGAGTCCTGTCCTAGTACACTCTTTCAAAGATTTTATTTTGGTTCATGTACTATTCTTAGTTGTGCTTGTTTGTTTGCTTATATAGTTTGTATGCTTGTATGATTGTTTCTGATGATTTCTATAAGAAGAAGGAACACGGTTGAGTACTTTGAAGATTAAAAGAGCAAGAGTTGAAGACTCTGAGTAGTGGTACTTCTGTTGGAGAAAGGCAAGTGTCTCTAACCATCTTTCTACCTATGCTTTTAATGATATCATGATGATTTTAATTGGAACATTGAGTGACCACCTAGGAAAACCGTAACCATGAGTGCTAATAGGCTCTCTTCGGATGCCTGGCGTACACATGCATATTATTATGCTGTCTTCGTGTATCTAAATTTATTACACATACAAATGTGTATATATTATACTTGAACTGATTAGTCAGTGCAGCAGGTCGTCCACCTCCATTGAACTCTAGAAGCAACAATGCTGTTACAGTCAACTCCACGTCACTGGGCCAAACACACTACAACTCTCCTCTCTTATTTCCTTCTGAGATAGTATTTTCATTCATTTGAATACTGTACATCATTGCAGAGGATCATCTGGACCTTTAAAATGCTTAGGATTAATTAGAGCCATCCGTTCCAAAAAATCAGATGATGCAAACAAAAGGAGCACCCAAGGTACGTAAATAGAGGTACCGAAGTCGTGGGACTAGGTACAAAAAAATAATGGGACGACCCATTGATTTACACCAGGTACTTGCAGGTACCGTTAGGTACCTCTCCAAGCATTATAAAACAACTCGTGATTTGGACACTAAATTTGGTATTATTCCATGATAATCTCGGTCTGTAAGTTATTACATATCTCAAACAAGCCTATAATATATGTTTCAACTGTAATGCGATCTTATATGACGAGTGATTATTACACTTGTGTGACCATAGGATCGAGTCCTGTCCTAGTACACTCTTTCAAAGATTTTATTTTGGTTCATGTACTATTCTTAGTTGTGCTTGTTTGTTTGCTTATATAGTTTGTATGCTTGTATGATTGTTTCTGATGATTTCTATAAGAAGAAGGAACACGGTTGAGTACTTTGAAGATTAAAAGAGCAAGAGTTGAAGACTCTGAGTAGTGGTACTTCTGTTGGAGAAAGGCAAGTGTCTCTAACCATCTTTCTACCTATGCTTTTAATGATATCATGATGATTTTAATTGGAACATTGAGTGACCACCTAGGAAAACCGTAACCATGAGTGCTAATAGGCTCTGGCCTTGGCTGATTAATTAGATACTCTAGTTTATGTATGTTTTATCGAAAGGGCAAGAGGGGGCACTGAGTCGTTGTATAACTCGGTCCTCTTGGATAGTATGCTTTGCTAAAATACCTGACCCATTAGGGAGGTTTATGCATGCCAGACACCAAAACCTTAGCGGGTTGCACTTATTAGGGAGTCTTTGTAAAGGCCTCGTAGTGGATCCTTAACTCTGAGGCTACCTACCTCGGGGTAATGGAAAATACGGTTTATAGATAATACGGTTTATGGTGAGAGTGTATAATCTCTGCAGAGTCAATAAAAGTTATAACAGCCGTACTCACGGTCATGAGTGGTCTGGACCCTCGCATGATTAATTTACTTAAAGTTGATATTAATTTACTCTCTTGTTATTTCTTGTGGCCTTGCTGAGTACCAACCATACGTGTACTCACCCTTGCTAACTATTGCTCAGAGGAAGAACATGTGTGAATATTTATGAAGATAATATTGAGTTCTAGGCATACCCAATCCTCAGTTGTTTGCCTGTGAAGTATGGAGTCTTCGTTTCAGGAATTAGCTACATAACTCCGAGTCATTAGTATTTTTTTATTTATGTGATATTGTAGTGTTATTTACTAATGAAGTCATCATGTGTGTGATCTGTCAATTCCGGCAGAATTTTGCCGAGTGCATGATGTTTGCCAAGCGTAAAGGTCAAAACACTCGGCAAACTTTACTAAGTGTTTCCTTGGCGACACTCGGCAGCTTTGCCGAGTGCTACCATCTGTCACTTGGTAAAGCTCACCATTAGCATTACCTCGTTATCTCCTCGCGCTGCACTTTGTTTTGCCAAGAGTCGTCCTCGCACTTGGCAAAATGTGTGCCCAATAGAAAAAGAACACTCGGCAAAATGTTTGTCAAGTGCCCAATAAAATGCACTACCTTAGGGAGTCATTTTTTTACGGAGTGTTGTTTCCTGAGTGTTACATCGGCAAACACTTTGCCGAGTGTTCTCGTGACTTTGCCGAGTGCACGGGGCACTCAGCAAGTGACCAGTTTCCAGTGTGATAACATAAAAGGAACATTTTTTTCGAGAAATAAACCTCCCGCAACTTAGGCTGGGCAATAGCTGGTTTTTATTAAATATACAAAACCTCCTATTTGTCTCATTTAGGCCTTTTGAATTTCTTTCTACAATAATCATTCTTGTTTTAGCACAATGTAGATGTTTGTAAGAGGGTGCTACTGTCACTCTGCTTTTATCAGTGCATGAAATGTTTGAGTCTACTAGTTCAAGTGATGCCATCAGGCACTGGGAGCATCTATTTGAAAGGAAACCTCCCTTCTACCGAAACTTCAAGTGTCCTCATGGCTCACGGTGGGTCATCATCTATTAATATGATATCTGGAGCATTTATTTCATACATAACACGTGACCAACCCACTAAATCAACGAATAAATATGGGTAACTTTTCATTCTATCGACAAGAACATTTTAGGATAATTAATAGTACTTCATATGAAACATTTGACTACACTCAGACGAGGAATCAATCATGTTCATTCAGTTCATGGTTAGGTAGGTCATGCCCTTACCGTTTTCCTACAAAAGAATCAATAGATTAGCATCTGAATCACGTGTCCTTCATATGATTCTGTGTAGCTTCAACCCAGACATGACCAGTAGTGTCCTGGAGCTAAATGGACTAGCCTGAGGATCAAAATAAATAAGCCAAATATCCATGCTGGGTTCTCTGCAGAGTGCTGTTTAATATGTTCAAGCATGTTAACATGCCACTGCATATTTTCTTTCATCGAGAAAAATAACAAAATAAGTTAGTGGCTCGGGTGTTAGCTTTTTTTTATGGCAACATTGACGGCTTGATATCAGTGGTTTTTAAAGGGCCAAAATTTTGCCAATGTGGTTCCACCACGAACGCCAGCATGCACATGGTCAGTGAATCAGTAACTGATTAAAATATCCATGGAGAGAACTTTTTGTGAATCAATATCAGTATTTTGAAGTTACGGCAGCAATGAGATTTTCGCCATTAAACCCATAAACTATTTTCAAATCGTATAAACATTCAGAACCACGATGGTGACTAAGAAGCCTGGATTTAAAACAATTTCAAAGTGTTTCTACCCTTGGTAATAACACATTCAGTGGACTTCCTCTTTCAGGAAAACTATAGACCATATATCAAGTTATCAACCACTGTCAGACAAAGAGGAGTGCCATAATAAATGTTGAGCTTCAGACCCCACATATGTTAGTAGAGTTAATTGATGCACTAATGGACCCATTATGAGGATTAAAATTTAAATGTGGACAAGTTATCTGGAATTAATTGAACCATTGTTCTAAATTAATTCAGGAAAACATTGCAAAATGCATTTGACGGAAACTCATAATAGAAAGGAGGTGTAGAGCAGAAAGGAAGAGAGATATATGTTAAAAAAAAACGGATCACTAGTCACAGATCTAGAAGGGATTAACTTGAATCTTGATAATAAAATATGGCGAACTAAGAACAAGATGAACACAACGTGTAGGTTATACCTTCGCCTCCGGCGGAGGAAGCCATCTCAGGTTCGGTCGGTGACGGTCTGCGCAAGGCAGCGACGTGCAGTGCCGGTGTCGACGGTCGCGGTCGTAGATCCCGACGGCCCTCTGGTCGCCACTGGCTTTGGCCTGGAACGGCGGCAGATGGCGGCGTGGACGTCGTGGCGGCGGTGGCGGGTCTTCCCGTCACTGGCTGCGCTAACCCTAGATCGGATTGGTATGTCGGTGGGTCTGATGACTCGAGTTCAACCTCGTGAGTAGAGCCGGCGGCCCCCACCTCTCTTTATAGCGCAGGGTGACAGGGGCCCACCAACCATGGGCCGTGTGGGCTGAGAGATCAACCTAACAATATAAGTTATTTTCCATGGGCAGGTCTTCTGGATAGTGGATAAAAGCCAATGCACAAGAGAACATTATATTGGAACATTATCTGGGAGTAGGTTTGAGAGGTGTTGGGAGCCAGATCATGTCATTTTTCGTGCGGTGTGGTGCTACATGGGCCTCTTGCAGCTACAAGTCCAGCAAGCCTAGCTGCCTCTAATCTTTGTCACAGCTGAGAGCTGCAATTGCCCGGGAAACACCAAATGCAGCGAGACGACAGCACGCTTCTGTCACACGTACAGATCTGTCACACAGATTATCTTCAACACTAGCACCAGGCCGAAGCAATCCTCTGTTAGGCTTATTGGTTGTAACTAGGTAGACAGGAATAGGAAGAAGCAGATGAATAGGTAGACAGGAATAGGAAGAAGCAGATGAACGTCGTCATCAGATATCCATAAACCAACAATAACGGGAGCTCCTCCTTTCTGTTTGACAACATCTGTTGGTCTGACTAAGCCCACTATCCTAATGGGAGGATCCCATCTTTGTTTGCGTAAGGCTCCACGTACCTCATCTTGGCTTTAGGGCGAAGCTTGAAGCCAACTTCTTTACTTCCCATCTATGGCTTTGCTTGGCATTGGACTTCGCTACAGCGTGCTTCCCCAATATGGATTAAACCTCAACCCTCCTAATTATGTCTATAGGTGGTTCAATCTTATAAGTTTAGCTTAGGTACATCGATCCAATCCTGCCCCTGGAAGGCTCTCCTAATTCTGTCGATAGGTGATTTGACCCAGACATGATCAGTCCTTGAGCTACACCGTATTAGTCTTAGGATCAAAATAAATCAGCCAAATATCCATGCTGAGCTTTCTGCAGAATGCTCTTTGAAACATATGTTAATCTGTCACTGCAGAATTTATTTCTTCAAGCAACGAACTGATTGGGTGTGTGTCAACATATTTTATGGCAACTTTGGTGGCTTCATATCAGTGGTTTTATTAAAAGGCCAAAACTTTGCCAATGTTGTTCCACCATCTCGGACGCCAGCACCAGAAGTTGTGTGCACATGCATGATCAATTAATGAGTAATTGATTAAAAGATTCATGGAAAAATTAATGAGGATTGGAGAGGTACCACTAGTGTAAATCAATGATTGGTCCCACTATATTTGTACCAGGACCCACAAATTTGGTACCTCTATTTAGTTACCTCTGGGTATTACATTTGTTTCCACCATCCAATTTCTCGAAATGGATTGCTCTAATTAATCCCAATCATTTTAAAATTTCTCTTATTAGCAAGGACCCTACAAAAGGGAAATTATAGTCCATGTATCTTAGTATTTCCTTTTAGATATTTACTTTGTGGCAAGTTTGTAATGGTTAACTGTTCCTAACTGATTATGAGTCTTTTTGTTTAGAATATAAATATAGACAATAATAGCTTATAAAAATCATCTCTTGATCAATAAATATAATTTTCTTCTTCGCTCAATGCCAAACTTTAGGAGTAGGAGTAATGCAGTATCGATGAGTTCTTCAGCAAGCAGGGTTGCATTGTGTTCTTGGCTTTAATTACCGGGCATCGCTGTGATTTCGTCTAAGATACATATCCGTTATCGATTCTTATCATGTCTTGTAAGGCCGCATCATTTGACCACTTGCTAAATGTGATAGAGTCACGGTTATCTTGCCTTTTAAACATCCATTGGCTTATATCCTTTGAATCTGTTGCTCAGCTACCGCTACTAAAAGATTCATTTCTTTAATGGAAGCATCATATTAGTTCTCATTAGCCGATAGTTTCTTATCTTGGCATTATTTAAGCTTTTATTGCACTTACATCTTGTTAAAACTAGATTCATCAGCTTGTAGCTTTTAATTTATCACCCTCCTCCCATTGTTGTCTGGTTTAGGTCCGATTGGTTGTGAGGGTAGATTAATTGTTATCGGCTTGAGTTCTTTTGCGAGAAGATAATTGTTTAGTAATTGCTCAATCTTCATCGGACTAATGGCCCATGGCTTGCACTTCATCATTACTATTGCTTCTATAGGACTCTAGTCTAGCCGGTAGTATTATCATCTGTTAATTCCTCATCTTCAGCCAATATGCAACCGGCCGGGCCAAGATCACATCAGTATGATCCATCGATTGGTTCATACTTCAAAAGGACTATCTTTACGACGTTAGTTGAATGGTTAAACTGACTAGACATCTCGAACCTTAAGAAGCTAAGGACCTACACCAAAGTAAAGCAAATCTCTCAGGATTTCATGTATATGGCATGCGAGGGATCATCGTCGGACCAATTTTTCACGTCAACAAATATTTATAGGTAGTAGTAATTCTAAAATTACAGGAACCATAGGACCACGGCTAGAACAGGGAATTACTCGCTTGTATGTTCCATATAATGGAAATAAAATGAATTTATTAAAATGTGGCATGGTGAAGTGTGACTACCATGGTAATAATTATGATCCATTTATTTCGAAGCAAATAATTATGATCCATTAGTCTTTGATTAGATGAAAGAACAGAGATGTGTTGGGAAACGTATGTAGGATAGTGTTAGGAGCCGCACGTTTGTCAATAGAGCCTGCAACAGCCCTAGGCAAGGTATGTATATGGGATGGATTACAACAAGGCGAGTTGGTGCAGCAACCTGCACTAAAGCTCGGAACAAGAACAACCTCCGTAACTTGCACGGTAGGGAAAAAGCAAACTCTATCTTATCACTATTAGTTACATGTTGTGGCCTTAACAACTTTTCACAGCACTGGTGGACTCATGGACTCAATAGAAAATACTAAAATGTTTTAAGAGAAAGGGATCCGGAATTAATGAACTATATTTCTGACTGTTGTTAGGCGCGCTTGGTAACCAACCATATTTGTTGGGTACAGCATCATATGAATGCATTCCACCGAACAGCATAACAAAAGGAGGCATAGAGGCAGGGCATGAATGGAATATATCATCCTATATGATTTTATTTTGCGCTTGAGAGGTATCGGGAACAGAGCCATATCTTCGCAGCAGGTGAGTTCTTCTATCTGTCAGGACCAAATTAGACTTCTATTTTCTTTTCTTTCTTGGTTATCGGCTTTGAATATGACTTGCCTCTTCTTGGTTGCATGTGTTCTCTCCAGCTGATAGTAGAGGGGTTCCTCCTCTCCGAGAGAAATTGACAGGATTGGGCCGGGTGCCCTCCAAGAGGCGAGCTCTTTTACGGTACCTTGTACTACTAATTTAAAGGACTAGTATATAAAGATCCGACAGTTGAGAATAATTGTATACTAGTCTAACGTTGATCAGTGGTATAGGTAGTATATAGTGAGTAGTACAGTAGTATAAGGGCATTATTGGAAAAAATCTAAATGGCATTACTGTAATTTAGATATATTTTAATTTTTTTTCATTCGATCATATGTCTCAGGCCGACAGTCGAGGCACGCCAGTCGGATGGGTCTCGGGTCAGTGATGCACGCCGCCATTAAGAACGAGAAGAAGTATGCTTAGTTAATATATATATATATATATATTTATGTCTAAATTACTATGTTACCCATTCTCTGTACCATATACCACTGGAGCTCGAAGAGGCTACAGCTTCTGGAGGTGTTTGTTTCAGCTTATTTTCGATTTTCAAGGCTCGCTTACGGAGAATCCAAAAGTCAGATAACTCCCATAATCCATAATCGAGAATCCAGCTGGATTATGGATTCTTGATTATGATTATATGAGTCATCTGACCTTTTGATTCTTCATAAGCGAGCATTCTATTGCCTAGGAAATCGATCTTCCTGTTCCAATAACTATTGTGCATCTTTTTTTAGTAATAGAAGAAGTAAGGTTTAAAAAGAGATATATTTACAACCTCAAGCGCTGACCATTGTTCATCGTTGAACCTCTAGCACGCCAGGAGATTAGCAAAGAACGAACACAGAGGTTAGCGGTACCACGTTTCAGATATGCTGCATTTAGAAGCAAGAACTTCCGACTGGTCTCGCAAATGCACGGGTAGTTCGTCGAACGCTCACTGGGGGTGACATTAGAACAAGCACATGCTAGTTTGCCCTACTGCCAGCAGGCTGGTTATGAGCCTACTAGAATGTTCTTGATGTTTTAGAAATGAGAAAAAACAACAATTTAGGATTAAGTTTAGAGCAAAAGGATAAAAGAAGAAAAGGCAAAGTACACAAATATAATAATTTTTATTGTAGGTTGATGCCTCGATCAATTTTGGCCCTAATATTTATGGGTGAGAAGTTCTTGTCCCATGTGAAGTTAGAATGCATCAAAAATCCGCCCTCAAAACAAAGGGTGTTTGAGATTAAGTTTGGATTGGACGTGGCTGTCCAAGTTGTCTATAATGTGTTAAGCCAATTTTGTGTTTGGTCGGATGGACATGGGAGGATAGGACAAGAAAGATTAACTAAATGTATCTCTTAATTAAACATGTTTACCTACTGTTAATCATGTACTAGTAATAAATGCACACTGACACTTACTGTTAATTATATACTAATTAGGTCAGTCTCAGTGCACAGTTTTATTATACAGTTATCTAGACTAAAAACTAGGTAATCGTCTCACGTGTCATGAAACTCTTTCTTTTCTCTCCCCTACCACATCAGCAAATTTAATATCATGAAACTCCCATGAAACCAACACTGAGACTGGCCTTATGAAGGCTAATATTGTCACAATAATTATTAATTAGCACCAAAATGCTCCAAATGTCACAATCATTTTACTAATGATTGAGATTACAGTTCACTCCATCCAACATTGTGAGCAAGGTGCAACCCGCTCAAGCCGCAAGGTTCAAGTTATATGAGCAACACTTCTGATCATCGAGCATCTTCTTCTACTCTAGCAACGCCACCAGACACTAGGGTAGCATCGACAACCACACGCAACAAATTCCTCCACAACGGCATGTATTTCAAGCCACGTACAAAGCATGTTTGGTTTTAGTGGAGCTACATAGTCTAGCTACCGTCTGTTTCTCTACCTTTTTTGTAGAAGAGAGGTTAGAAGAGAGTATGGGCCTATTTATATATAGCTAGACTTCATATGTCTTTTGGAAAACATGACTCTCAAACCATGCCACTATCCATAATGAAATGGTCTAGTTTTGTCACTAAAATAAGTTAGTTTGTAAAATGCATGTGAAAGTCATCCGCCATTATCGGATTGTATATATGAGATCAGATCATGTCACTACGCCAGAAACGATTCTTGGGAACACCTAGTTTTGTTACTTAACGACCGTACCTAGAAATCATCCTTATATATTTCGGCATTCTTTCCCTTAGCGACTCAGGAAAGACTCGAGAGTATTTATTTCCAAGATGAACACTTATTGGATCATAGTGAAGCATAACAAACAGTATAGAAAAACAATGCTTCAATCCTGTCAATGTCAACCAAACGAAAGTCTCATTACATTATGAAGCACCACTTCAGAAGGAGGACTAGTTTGACCTAATAAAGGAAAGTTTAGGAACTACATTGGCTGGTTCGAAACTTGAGGGACAAAATTGAGGGGGCCAAAATGTCTATTTTTTTCCCAAATAAAAGTACTGAATTGCACAGGTAAACTTCAGTGACCATTCTTTTCTGTTGATGAACGTTTGGAGTCACCAGTCATCTACTCGTCACACATTAATTGTTCTCTACAGTGCAAATTAGACTATTCACTGACAACAAAAGGAAATAAAGCTCCATGTGTGTGCGTACGTTGTATGAGTACGTGCATGTGTGCGTGCGTTTGTGCAGGACGTGTGCATGTTGTTGCGCCGTTGCTGTTGTGTAGATAGAGTCGTAGGCAGTTAGGAGGTTGAGGTGTGCGCGGTGCCGATCTGCATGTAGATGGCCGCGTCGTCCGGGAGAGCGAATGGCAGGAAGGACGACGTCGTGTGGGTCATGCGGATCATGGCAGGAAGGCCTGACGTGGAGGCGTGCTCCCGGGAAGTTGTGGCCTAATTGTAGCCCCGGCGCTCCTCTGTTCTATTTTATCTAGTCTAGTTTATCAATACAAGCCAAGATACAGGAGCTTGTGCTCCACGGCGTTCGTCGCCGGCAAGTCTTGTGTGTCGTCTCCAACTCCGGCGAGCTGATCGCGAGTGTGTGAGTAAGGGCTAGGCCAACAGTCTGAAGATGTCTCCATAGCAATGCGCGCATTGAGCACATGAGAAAATCGCTGGTCGAAACATACAAAACATTGACAGTGGACAGGTTGGAGCAAGGACGAGAGCAGATATGAACACAAGACCGATTCAACAGCTGAGTGAGGAGAAAATTGGTGGAAAAAAGGTCACAGGATGCCAATGCAAAATACACTACAGATACCTTTCCTTGTCTACTTGCAGTTCCAGGGCATTGCAATAGTATCCACCTAACTGTCAACCTCCTTTTCGATCAGCATATCAGACATATCATTGTGGCATCTGAATGGTCTGGTTATTTTCCTTGACCCAGGTACTCCCTGTACATTTTCAAAGATGCATGCATCCTCCTCATACAATCCATCCTACAGTCCATTAGTATCTAGAGAAATGCTACAAACCGGGCGCTGGGAAAGAATTGGTAGGAACCTGGAAGATTGATTTCATTGGTTACAGTCTTCAGAAGCGCAAAACGTTTTTACCATTGTTATTCCACCACCACGGAAGCAGCAGCAGCCAATTGAATAATTTGAATGTGCCAAATTCCCAAATATACCATATGACAACTTGGCCACTAAGGTCAGTCGTAGTGTATAGTTTCGTTACACAGTTACCCAAACTAAAAACTTGGTAACTATACCGGATGAGTTTCATGGGGATGAAACTTCTCTTACATGCCATAAAATTCTTACTTCTCTCTCATCTGACAGGTCTGCAAATTTAATATCATAAAAGTCCACTGAGACTAGCCTAAGAAAATAGATACTCGAGGAAATTATGTGTAGGGGCTGGAGTTCAATTTCCATGATACTTATGTCAGGAAGTAGTTTTGCTGAATTTATGGGAACCACATGACCAAGATGCATTTAAAGATAATGCAGCCAAATAAATCTATTGCATAAAGGCAGGAGATGTGATCTCCGAATTAATTAACATGGAAGTCTAATAGCTGTAATATTTATTTTCCTAATAAGAATATCAAGGGTCCCATAAAAAGATGAAGGGTCTCATATTCATATGTTCAGTTATAAAACCTTTTTAGTTGCTAGCTTTGTGGCCCTCTATGGTCAATAAATGTAAAGAACTATGGCTGCACTACTAGAGAAGACCACATCCGCTCTCCTCATATGCCTCGACACTATCAAAATCCGGTGCTAATGCTACATTAGCACCGGGTCCAAAATTCACGAGCGCTCGTGCGGGGACCCTTTAGCACCGGTTGGTAACAACTAACAACAACCGGTGCTAAAAGTCACATTTAGCATCAACCAGTGCTAAAGGTCTTTTAGCACCAGTTGCCGGTGTTGGGGGAGTGTCACATGCTACTTCAAAAGGAAATCATCTTTTACCTAGTCACATATGCTCTGTAGGTGAGATGGAAAACATGGTACGCGATATAAGAGGTTCCGAGTTTGAATCCCAGCAACATGCATATTTTTAACCGGTGCAAAAGCTGCATTCTGCGGTAGTGCTGTGAGAGGGAGTCTTGTGGAGAATTATATTTTTCGCTGTTATTTGTGAACACTTGGGGAAATTGTGAGTTGCAATTTCATCCAGTTTATCTATGTTGTTTGTGTGCCTCTTGTAGTGATTTACTGGTTTATTTGTTCTAACCACTGCATCACAAGGATGCAGGCTAGGCAATCATTCGTATATGTGTTGAAGAATAGCTGACGTTCATCAAACCGTGTCATATGAATTTCTAATAGACGATTATGGTAATAGTTGTGCAATTGACAAGGGAGGGACAGCTGAGAGATGTTGCGCTCCATTTTTTTGGTACTTTCTAGTTTTGATGGGAGCAAACATAGGAGAGAATGTCATCTGGAAATTCACGTGGGCTTGGGAGGTGTTGGGATCTCAATTCCATCATGTGATTTCAGGTTAGTTTATAATTTCTTAGCTTTCCACCAAAGTTTCTAGTTCCATTTTTTTTCCTTTGCTTCCTTAATTAGACCTATTTCCCCTTTGCTTTCTAGTTTATGCACTGTCGATGCAGTGGCTGAGATATTATTAATTAATATTATTTTAAAAAAAAGTGGATTATATGAAACAAGAGTTTAACAGCACTAATTCAATCCTTGTGTCAGGCAAATAAAATTAAGCACTGATTGCAAAGGTAACATTTAGTGATCATCCTTATAGATTGGACTATGCACCAACAACCAAAGGTAATAAAACTCAATGTCGATCACATTTCCGCTAACCCACCGCAAAAACAAAGAAAGATTGCACATCATTTCGGGAGCACGCGACAATGATCCAGTGGATGAATCTATATTCAGATCACTACACGAACGGCCTTGACAAGTCTGAACAAGCAGCTAGTCTCCATCACAATGATTTGAGCACATATGAGAAAATCGCTGGAAGAAACATATCGAAAATATTGAAACTAGACGGATGGAGATAAGACAGGACTGATTCAACAGCCAAGTGACATCTCCAGGTGTCATCGTTGTACTTCGGACATCCTATGGAAGCTAGTTTCGTAGGATTTAGGGTGTGTTTGGTTAGTTTGTGGCTTTTAAAAAAGATGTTGTGAGCTATGGGATGTGGAAAAGCAGAAGACCGTTTGGTTAGAGATGTTGTGACTTTTAAAAAAAGTAGCTAGTGGACCCCATATGTCATTCATAGTCCCCCTCTCCCTCTCTGACTATCGAGTGAACCCCACCCATCAGCCCCTTCTTCTTCCTCCCCTACTCCACTGCTCCTCCTTTTCGTTGCCTGGGAACTTGACAGGCATTGTTTCTGCAGCTTGATATAGAGTGGAGCGGGAGGCCAAGGGCGAGGAATCGATCGCGAAGGCTCAGACTGAGGCGAGTGAGCTGAGGTTGAGCGGCACCACGAAGACGTCAGCGGCGGGGCAGTCAGCCCGGATGCGCGCGCTCATGTCCTCCGCTGCCTTGACATTCCACGCATGGATCACCACCCGGGCGCCGCGCTTGGCCAGCACCCACGCCGTCTCCGCCCCGATCCCCGACGTCGCATCGGTGATGATGGCGGTGAGAGCGCCCAGGTCCAGGCACGCCGCCATCACCTCCTCCCGCCGTGGACTTGGAACCGAACCCCGTGGTGCCCGGGGGAACCCAGCAGGTACCTCACCCTCTGCAGCATGCCTATGGCTCTATTCTTGTGTTTTCTTGTTTTTGATCTTCTTTATTTCCCCAGCAGAGCAGAGAGGAGCAGAGCAGGGCGCCCGGGCGGCAGCAAGCGGGGAGGGAGGTGATGGACGAGAGCGGCAGCGATGGCAGCGCCGGGGCGTGGCGAGGTGATGAGGAGGGGGTGCGGCGGCCGGGGAGGAGACAAGGGAGGGTCATGGGAGAAATAGTACGAACTATTTTTTTCATAACCAGTGGTAGGTGGGTAAATATTTGCCTCAAAAGCCAGTGAAAGTAGGGGTAAGATTCTTTTGGATTTGTCTACAATGAAAGCTGCTTTTGGGAAAAGTCATCAGTGAAAAGCAAAAGCAGGTTGAAAAGCCCAACGAAAGGGACCCTTAGCTGCAGTGCACAACTATAAATAAAGCATGTACCGTCGGTTCTAAAGTATCATTACCATCGGGATAGCAACTGTCCGTACCAAAACGACAGTACAAATAGACTTTTCTACCGGTGGAACACTTCCCGACGGTACTAATCTTTTATCAGCATCGATTCCTACATCGACCCGACACGCACAATTTACCGACTGTACAACCATTTTTGAAGACCGATGGTAAAAATGGATACCAAACAGGACTAGTCACAGATCTAGAAGGGATT
>OAMR01000470.1:804521-816042 GCA_900205405.1 Echinochloa crus-galli | reverse complement strand
TTCAGGCCAGAAACAGCTCAGCGCCCTAGAAGTTGGTGACAAGACATCTCTTGTTTGCTTTGGTTGTGGAAAACCAGGTCACAAGTCGTTTGAGTGCCCAGACAGAAAGAACCAACCGCAGCCTTCAGCCATCAGAGGCCGACTTAACCACCTGACTGAGAAGGATGCCGAGGATGCTCCTGAAGTAGTACTCGGAGAGTTCTTGGTAAATGGCACAAAAGCTTCGGTACTATTTGATTCTGGTGCAACTGGATCTTTTGTTTCGTCGAAGTTTGCTACGGAACAGTCAGTCCATACAAAGCCTAGAGCTAGACCCGTAATCACAACTTCACCGTTAGGAGAGCTCAGATGCACCCAAGTGTGCCCAGCAGTTGGCATGGAACTAGGAGGATTCAGATTCTCTGCAGACCTGACAGTGCTGAAGTCAGATGGCATTGACGTAATCCTTGGTATGGATTGGTTGACAGCTCACAGGGGAGTGATCAGTTGCTCACCCAGGTCAGTAGTGTTGACACACCCGAGTGGTCTGAAGGTGTCAATTAAACCGCAGAAAGCAAAAGAAGGCCCCAGGAAGCCTTCCATGAGAAAGTTTGTGTACAGTATAAAGGAAAAGAACATTGAGGAAGTGCTAGTAGTCTGTGAGTACCCTACCACCTGATCGTGATGTGGAGTTCATAATCGAGTTGCAACCAGGCACAGGGCCAATTGCCAAGAGACCGTACAGAATGTCTGTGGAAGAACTCGAGGAATTGAAGAAGCAATTGAAGGAAATGCTGGACAGTGGAGTGACCAGACCCAGTGCGTCCCCATGGGGATCGCCAGTGCTGTTCGTGAAGAAAAAGGATGGTTCTATGCGCTTGTGCGTAGACTATCGATCTCTGAACGCAGTGACTATCAAGAACAAGTACATGCTACCTCGAATTGATGATTTGCTAGATCAGTTGAAGAAGGCAAAGTACTTTAGCAAGATAGACCTGAGATCAGGATACCACCAGATGAAGATTAGGGAAGGAGACATTCCCAAGACAGCTTTCGTGACTCGATACGGGCAATATGAGTTCACCGTAGTGTCTTTCGGGCTGACAAACGCACCTGCCTACTTCATGAACATGATGAACAAGGTATTCATGGAAGATCTAGACAAGTTTGTCGTGGTATTCATTGATGACATCCTGATCTATTCCGAAACAGCAGAAGAGCATGAGGAGCACCTACGTATAGTGCTAGAGAAGTTGAGACAGCACAAACTCTTTGGGAAGTTCAGCAAGTGCGAGTTCTGGTTGGAGAAAGTTGCCTTTTTGGGCCACGTGTTGACAGCCGAGGGCGTAGCAGTAGACCCTGAAAAGATTGAAGCAGTCTCCGAGTGGCAGCAGCCAAAGAGTGTCACAGAAATTCGAAGCTTCCTAGGTTTGGCAGGATACTACAGAAGATTCATTGAGAATTTCTCCAAGATTGCCAAGCCGATGATAGAATTGCTCAAGAACAACGTACCTTTCAAGTGGACAGACAAGTGTGAAGAAAGCTTCCAAGAGCTCAAACATAAGCTTACCACCACCCCATGCTGACTTTGCCAGATATCCGAAAAGACTTTGTGGTATATTGTGATGCATCAAGACAAGGTCTGGGATGTGTACTGATGCAAGAAGGCAAAGTAGTTGCGTATGCTTCGAGACAGCTGAGGAAGCACGAAGAAAACTACCCCACCCACGACTTAGAACAGGCTACTACAGAAGATTCATTGAGAACTTCTCCAAGATTGCCAAACCGATGACAGAGTTGCTCAAGAACAATGTACCATTCAAGTGGACAGAAAAGTGTGAAGGAAGCTTCCAAGAGCTCAAACATAAGCTTACCACCACCCAAGTGTTGACTCTGCCAGATATCCGGAAAGACTTTGTGGTATATTGTGATGCCTCAAGACAAGGTCTGGGATGTGTACTCATGCAAGAGGGCAAAGTGGTTGCCTATGCTTCAAGGCAGTTGAGGAAGCACGAAGAAAACTATCCCACCCGCGACCTAGAACTAGCGGCAGTGGTACATGCCTTAAAGATTTGGAGACACTATCTGATTGGCAACAAGTGTGACATCTACACTGATCACAAGAGTCTGAAGTACTTCTTCACCCAAACAGAACTGAACATGAGACAGAGAGATGGTTGGAACTGATCAAGGACTACGACCTAGAGATACACTACCATCCAGGAAGGCCAACGTAGTAGCAGATGCCCTGAGTCGTAAGAGCTACCATAACAACTTGATGATGAAGGAGAGACAACCGGAGTTGATAAGGGAGCTGAACATGCTCAGACTTGAAGTAGTAGAAGAAGGCCAACCAAAAGAGCTGAGGGTGGTATACAACCTGGAAGAATGCATCAAGACTGCTCAGAAAGATTGCCCAGAAATTCAGGAGCTGTTTCAGGATATACAGCGTGGAGTAGCGCCAGGCTTCCGTGTTGATGCTCAAGGAACAGTATGGCTTAAGCAACGCATCTGCGTACCACAAGATGATGATATCCGGAAGACCATACTAGCAGAAGCTCATGAGTCCAAGTACTCAATCCACCCAGGATGCACCAAGATGTATCAAGACCTTAAAGACCGATTCTGGTGGAAAAAGATGCGAGAAGACATAGCTGAGTATGTTGCTAAGTGCGATTCATGTCGAAGAATCAAGGCAGAACACCAAAGGCCAGCAGGACTGTTGAAACCGCTAGAAATCCCAGAATGGAAGTGGGAGGACATCAGTATGGACTTTATAGTCGGACTACCCCGCACTCAGAAAGGAAACAATGCTATTTGGGTGATAGTGGATCGATTGACTAAAGTCGCACACTTCATTCCAATCAAGGATTCCTTTATGGTGCATAGATTGGCAGAGCTCTACATAGACAACATTCTCAAGCTGCACGGAGCACCGAGAAGCATAGTCTCAGATAGAGGTCCTCAATTCACGGCTCAGTTCTGGAGAAGCTTGCATGAAGCAATTGGAACAACTCTGGAGTATAGCACAGCCTTCCACCCACAGACAGATGGTCAAACAGAAAGAGTGAACCAGATACTGGAAGATCTGTGTACCACCCACAGACGGATGGTCAGATAGAACGAGTGAATCAGATTCTAGAAGATCTGCTGAGAGCTTGTGTGTTGACCTATAGCAAGGATTGGGAGAAGAGCCTCTCCTATGCAGAATTCTCATACAACAACAGTTACCAAGCAAGTCTGAAAATGTCCCCATTTGAAGCCCTATATGGAAGAAACTGCAGAACCCCTCTTATGTGGTCAGAGGTGGGAGAGAGAACCTTCTTTGGCCCCGACTCAATTGTGGAAGCAGGAGAGAATGTGGCTAAGGTTAGAGAGAACTTGAAGATTGCACAGAGTAGGCAGAAAAGCTACGCTGACAAGAGAAGAAAGGACCTCAAGTTCGAGGTGGGAGATCACGTGTACCTAAAAGTGTCGCCCCTCAGGGGAAGTAAGAGATTCCATGTGAAAGGGAAACTAGCACCCAGATTTGTAGGACCCTACAAGATTCTGACCAGAGTGGGGGAAGTTAGCTTACGAGCTGGAACTACCTGAAGAGCTAGCCGGAGTGCACCCAGTGTTTCACATGTCGCAACTACGCAAATGCTTGAGAATGCCAGAGCATGAAGTCAGGACAGAAGCATTGGATTTGCGACATACACTAGAGTACTTGGAGTACCTAGAGAAGATCTTGGACAGAGCAGTTAAAGAGACAAGGAGCACATCTATTCCATTCTGCAAGGTTCGGTGGAGTAACCACATAGAGAGGGAAGCAACTTGGGAGAAAGAGTCAGTTTTGAGAGAGAAATACCCACACCTATTTGAGCCCTAGGTATACCTAAATCTCGAGGACGAGATTCTCGTGAGGGGGGGAAGACTGTAACATTCCAAAAAAATTGCGTAGGATTTGTTGAATGCAAAAATGTGAATTTCAAAATTTTTGGTGAATTGTTGTGCATGCCAACAAACATATAAGGTTGTCTTCTACTTGCCCTCTATATTCCTAGGCGAATTTAAATTTAAATTTAAAATTCAAATTGAAGTGCTAAGGATAAAAAAAGTTTGATTTGGTTTTTATTTGGTTTTGTGGTTCCTTGTTTGGATTTGAATTCAAATCCTAGATTTGAATTCAAATCATTAACCAAGCAATTTCAAAAAGCTCTAACACCCCTTTGGGCCCAAACCTTCCCAAAGCCTATCTGCAGCCCGGCCTGCTAACAAAACCCCACGGCCATTTCTAAGTCTACTCCGCACCCTCAATCTTTCTCATCAGCTCGCAAACCGACCCAGCCCAGCGCCGAATCCGGCCTAGTCGCGGCCCAGCCAACTCCCCCGCTTTTTCCTTCTTCCCCAGTCGCTGTCGTGCGGGTCCCGCCGAGCACTGTGCATCTTCCCCCTTTCTTCCTTCTCCCCCACGCCCGGCAAAGGCAAGGCACCGCGGCCAACCCCGAGCTCGAGCTTGTGCGGCCCGTTGCGATACTGCCGCGTGTCCGAACGCGGACACCGAGCCATTCCCACCGTCCAAGCCTTCGAACCCTAGGGCCTTGCCCTATAAAACCACCCACCGGCCGCTTTTCCTCTTCAAGCCGCCGCTGCCCCAATTGGGGATTCCAGCCTGCGATCCGAGAGAGAGAGAGAGTGGAGAAGGAGCAGAGGTGGGAGGAGAAGCCGAGGGTGATCCAAGAAGGCGACATGGAGCAGTCGGAGCGTGGAGGCGCCAACGCACGAGCAAGCCGGAGCGCCGCCGTCCGTGGGAGCGCCGGAGCAGAGCAAGACCGAACCGTTCGTGGGCGCATGAGCTTCGCCGGAGCGCTGCGAGTCTTCCCCGAGCTGCCGCGTACGACGACGTGCCCTATGGTGAGCTGCCGACGAAGCCCCCTCTTCTTCCCTGTTTTGGCCGTGGCGCGCCGTCCCGTTGCTCCGCCGCGCAGCCATCCTCTTCTGTGAGCCAGCCTTCGTGCTGAGCGTCTTGTGCAGGGACCCGTCGCGCCGCCTTGTTCCTCACCGCAAACCGCCGACGACCGCTGCTGACCCAGGCCGCCGAGGCGTCGCTGCGCACCGGGGCTGCCCGGAGTGCGCGCACGTCAAGGCAGCGGCGCGGTCAAGCCAGGGGCTTGGCTCGCGTTCGCGAGTGCCAAACCGAGCCGCGAGTCGGCCTTGACGTCTTGCCAACTGACCAGCTAGCGCCTTGCCACGTGGGTGTGTGCCGCCGCGGAACCGGGTCGCCGGGGCACCCGCGAGCGCCGCCGCCGTTGTTGCTGTGCACGCACACGAACCCTTTCTGGGTTGGACCGCCGTGGACTCGGACTGCCGGGGCATCACGCGTGTGTGCCGAGCCAAGAAACCGCCGCCTTGGACCATCTCCGCCGCGCCAAACCGCACCGTCGCCGCTGCCGTGCGCGCCGCGCGAGCGCCGCCGCGCATGCGTTCACGGCCGTCCTGAGCCACACGCTGACCCACACCATCTCCACACACGGCCAACCATAGAGAATCCATCCGAGCTGCAAACCGATCCCGTAGACTCGGCTCACGTGCACCTCTCTCTCGGTCCACGATGGACAGCACCCACCGCGTCGCAGCCAAGTTCAGCGTCTCTTGGGCCGCCAGCCCAGCATTGTTGGGCCGGCCCAGCTCTTTCGGCCCATAACCAGCCCGCAAAGCCCTTAATCCTTTTCTTTTTCCTCCCGCGCTGACAGCCCGGCCCCATCTGACAGCGACCTAGGTGACTGATATGTGGGCCCAGCTGACCCAGTTGACCCTGCTGACCTTGACCGTTGACTGGTCAACGTTGACCAAGTGAACGCTGACGTCATCCGGGCCCACGATGACGTCAGCAAAGCCGGACCCACTGATGACGTCATGCCGACGTCAGCAGTGATGACGTGGCACGCTCTGGTGCTGCCACGTGTCCCAGTCTGATTGTATTTCTTTTTCGGCCGTAGCTTAGAAAAATCAACCATAGCTTAGAAAATATGAAACCAGTTTCTATATTTTTCTAAAATCATGACCTACGCGTTAGTGTAGAGTTTGGTGTTGTTTAGGTCTCATTGCTTCATCGTTTTGGTGTTTCTTTGCTAGTAGCTTCCGCCTTTATTTTATTTTCGCATAATTAGGAGCTGCGGAGTCGCGGAAGGATGCTGACGACTACACCAACTACCGGAACGAAGAGGACAAGCAATACCCAGGTTCACGCCCAGCCATTACGCCCGACCATCTCAAAATACCTATTAGACATGCAAACTAGTATGCTAGCGCTTTACTTTACTTGCATGAGGATGATAAACCTGCACTGCCTTTGTTATTATCCTGTTCCCTTACTACCTACTTCTCACCATATGGAATATGCTAGGCTATGCATGTGTTGGGACGGGTGTGATATGTTATTCTTGGCGTGAGTTGTGGGTGGTTTGGGAGGACTAGTGCAGCTAGGTGGTGGAGGCGAGTGATAACAACTCGGTCGTTTGACCGGGGTGCTTGGGAACTGAACTCGGACAGTTCCTACGGAGTACCTGTTGCGGGTACATGATTACTTGGTTACTTTTGAGGTGTTTGGGCGGCCATACCTGTAATGGGTGCCGATTGCGGACCGTTGCGGCGGATCGCTTTTGAAGCTGATACTCGCGCGGATCGCTTTTGATGCTGATACTCGCCTTGCCGACAATTAAGAACCCGGTTCGAAGTCACCTTTCAGACGTGGATTACAGTGCTCACCATCTACCCAGAATGGGGAGGGTTCCAGCAAGCCTATCTAGTGCGGTACATGGAATGTAGGAGGATCGAGCTTGATATGTGTAAGGTGGACTCGTTGCGGCGTACTCTCCCTGATCTACCACTGCCCCCGACTGGCTCCGGTGGGAAGGTTTCACATCCCTGGGGCTGTGGGCTGCGTCCCATTTCCTTGGGGATAGTCTTTGGGTACACAGGAGAAGACTCCGAGTACAAGATCAACCACGACGGATGATGCAAATGAGGGTTGTGCGCTGCGCTCAAGGATGCCTGTGGAGGTGAAGGCCCGGAGCACAGAAGCTTATAGCTATCCGCTGCGTAGTTGTTTTCCCTTTTGTCGTTTAACCCAGAGGGCTTTACCATACCGCTATGTATTTATATCAGTTTGAAGGCCCCTAATCAATGTATGGATGTGATTTCCGCTGAAATGAGTTCTGTACGTGATAGCTGTTGTTCCTGGGACTATCACAAGGGTACAGGGAGTCGGATTCTCGTAATTGGGAATCCGGTTCGTTTCAGTAGCGTCCCACTGGACCTTCCTACCATTGGACTACAAGCCAATTCGCATTAATAATTCTATGGTTGGAGCAGACTAATTGGCCCTCATGGCCCATGGAACAATTAAGGAGATTTTAAACTAATTGAAATGGTGTATTCAGTATTAAAAGTGTACCAAGCAGCACACTTCCAACGAAATATAGAAAACAACAAGCCTAATTCAAGGTTTTCTCTTTATCCATAAAAGTTTGTATCTATTCCATTTTTTCCCTATAATAGACGGGATGCTGAGATGGTTACTCAATTTGTTTAATGTATATATATACATAAACTTCAAAAAAATTAAGAGCATAAAGAAAGTAAGAGTTAGTCATGCCTTTAAATTTCAAGCCCAGGATCAATAGCATTGGTGGTTCAAATACAAGCAGTGTCCTCATGGCTCGGTCATTTGGAAGGAATCTGCCTGGGCCAGAGTGGTTCAGACCCAGAAATTGTGAGCTGTCCCAAGCAACACCAATTTCAGGCCTGGAACTGAAAACCTGACCCTGGCAGCGGAAGTTGATGCAACAAATAATGTGGTTACCCACCCATGACTTAAAACAAACGCAAAACGGCGTGCAAGAAAAAAACAAGGCTACCCTGCAACATAATTAACGTAGTTTTTTTTTTACAAAGGATAAAATAAAAAATCGATGGAATGTATCTTTGAGGTGCTTCAATAGAGTATTTCTTTTCCAACTTCTACCACTTAGCAAACTCCATGCTGCACACTAGACTCATAGTGGAGTATACCAAACAAGAGCGAAATAACAATGATTCAATTCAATCCTTCTGTCAGGTGAAGTAAATTAACCGCTGATTGGGAAGGTAAACGTCAGTGACCGTCCTTTTTCTGTTAGGAGCACTTAGTCTGATTGGACTATGCATCAACAACACTCAAATGTCAATCACATTTCCACTGACCTGCCGGAAAAACAAAAAAAAATTGTACATCACGTCAGGAGTACAAGACAACGAGCCAGTGGATATATTAAGGTGTCCCAATCATTACGAACTGCCTTGAGAAGTCTGAAGGTGTCACCACCAGAGTGTGTTTGAGCAGATGAGAAAATCGCTGGACGAACCATGGAAAATATTGACACAGGAGAGGATGGAGATAAGACAAGAGAATATAGGAACACAAGACTGATTCAACAGCCAAATGAGAAAAATTGTGGAAAAAAAGGCTACAGGATGCAAATGCAAACAAGGCCTTGCTGTTCCAGTGCACTGCAGCACTATCCACTTGTCAATTTCCTTTTCAGCCAACAGACACATCCTTGTGTCTACTGACTAGGCCACAAAGAAACTTCTCACTGAGATTGTTCCGATATTCAGAGCCTATCAACCTAGCACATGTTGCACACGCACTGGAACAGAAATCAAAATTCAGGAAACATATTATAAGTGGATTGCAGAGTTCATATATGATCATGCCTGACTAGGTTATACAGCATTATTTCCACTAAAACAATAATAGAAATGTGCATGGTTCAACCTCCACACGTAAATCAGTATTTGTTGTGTGATGCTGAACAATAAATATGGAGACTGGAGAAAAGGACAATTACCCCTAGTTCAAAACTCCCTCAATAATATCTGGTGATAAATTCCCTGCAAGCCAGCCGCTTCATAGACTTGTCAGGAAGGGAAATGTTGACATGGTCACTGCAAGGGGAGGACTGTTTCCTTGCTGTTTCTCATAGTTACCTATGTTGTGCCACCTTCATTTCAGCTGGTATTCACTTTTGCACCACTGCTGTCTATGGACAGCAAGATTGGCTATTTTGCTTGTACCTCAATCATTGGCTATGGTGTTTGTATAGATGAAACCCGCTCTGAACATTAATGCCAAATCCGTGGGCTCCAAGAATCAAATGATGGTTTCAGCTCAAGATTTCAGATCAGTCAATTCAATTAGACAGGATCCACAAAGAACAGGCTGAACTGGGAGCTTGGCTACACAATGAAGTTCTTGGTATTTTCTGCAGGGTATGGCGACATGTCAAACAGTAGCCAATCTGCCACAAAAGTGTGTTGCAGAGACAGTCATGGTAGCACCAGTCTTTGTACCAAACAGAAGCAAAACTTTTCATGATTGTCAGCACCAATAGCAAAGAAACATTGGGGAAACACATAACTGAAAGAAAAATATCCAACCTCCACAAATTGGCCAATACTTATAGGTATATATCAGCAATCAACTAGTTTATCCTGATAATTAACAACAATCATGGCAGATTTTCCTTTCTTTCATGTATACCATTATTGAATCCAGTAATCCACATACAACTCCAACAACCAATCCCTCCCACACCTAGTCTCATGTACCCCCAAATTCAACATGGCAATCCCAATTGAGAGTTACCAAAACAATCCCTACCCTCAAGTTACCCCTAAATTAAGCCTTAGCTTCTACCTCTTTCAACCCATGGCTCTCTCTTACCAGCAATGCAAGTCCATCCTTCACCTCCCCTCTCTTCTCCTTCACCACCATGGCGGCCTTCTCAACCTCTTGCTTGCGGTACATCCAGGCCTCCGATGGCGGTGTTGTTATCACCCTGACCTCTGCACCCTGACCATTGATCTCAAGCACCTCCGGCAGCCCATTCCCGCACCCCCTTGACAGCCCCACATCAACCCTCACCGCCTGCGCTCCACAAACAGCATTGATCCCCACTGTCTGAATCGTGTGCCCCATCACCATCCTCTTCGCCCCCGGGATCATCCCAAGCACCCCCTCCAGCCTCTGGCAATCGCAATTGAAGCCGTCAGAGAACCTCCTGAGCCAGACCACAGCATCCCTGCCACGCACATACTCTGGCGCCCTGGCATTGCCGCCGCCCTCGCCGCGCATCCACTCGCTGACCTCGGCATTGATCCGCTCGAGGCCGTACTCGACGTTGGCCTCGAGGAGACCTCCATGGACGAACACCGAGTCGCCCACCACAAGAACGGTGGGGAGGTCGGCGAGGAAACGGCGCGCGATGGGGCCGTCGGGCCGGAGCGCGGCGAGGCGAGAGCGCATCCCGTCCCAGAACTCCGGCTTGACGCCGGGGAAGGACTTGGGCACGCCGAGGAATGGGTTCCTCGGCTGCGGGTCGAGATGCTCGCCGCAGCGGCGCTTGATGGCGAGCCCAGCCCGGTACCAGCCGGCCCAGGAGGAGAACTCCTGGAGGCCCTGCGGCGTGGCGAAGCGGAAGTCGCCGGAGACGTTCATGACCTCGTGGTTCCCGAGGATGGGGAGGAGCGCGCCGCCGCGGGCCTCGGCGGAGAGGGCGAGGCGGCGGAGGAGGTAGAGGAGGCGGAGCTCGTCGCCGCCGCGGTCGAGGATGTCGCCGAGCTGGACGGCGAGGGTGGGCCCCGCGGCCCATGAGGCCGAGGCGGAGGGGGAGTCCGCGCCGCTCGACGGGGCACGAGGCCGGCGAGGCGGAGCGCGGAGAGAGACTTGGGGAGAGTCGCCGTGGAGGTCACCGATGGCGCGAGGCGGGATGGGGACGGGAGGAAGGTGGTTGGAGGCGTGGGGGCAGGAGGAGGTGAGGACGGGGCTGGGGCGGTGGAGGATGAGGAGGTGGGGAAGAAGATTCCGGAGACGGAGAAGTCGACGAAGGCATCGGCGAAGGCGGAGACGGCGGCGGGGAGGTCGCCGCAGGCGGGGACGGAGGGGGGCGGCGCCGCCGCCATCTCGAGCAGTTGGGCTGGTTCGGATTTGTGTGGTCTGTGCGATGCCGCTCGAGGCCGTACTCGATGTTGCCTCGAGGAGACCTCCATGGACGAACACCGAGTCGCCCACCACAAGAACTGTGGGGAGGTCGGCGAGGAACCGGCGCGCGATGGGCCCGTCGGGCCGGAGCGCGGCGAGGCGGGAGCGCATCCCGTCCCAGAACTCCGGCTTGACGCCGGGGAAGGACTTGGGCACGCCGAGGAATGGGTTCCTCGGCTGCGGGTCGAGATGCTCGCCGCAGCGGCGCTTGATGGCGAGCCCAGCCCGGTACCAGCCGGCCCAGGAGGAGAACTCCTGGAGGCCCTGCGGCGTGGCGAAGCGGAAGTCGCCGGAGACGTTCATGACCTCGTGGTTCCCGAGGATGGGGAGGAGCGCGCCGCCGCGGGCCTCGGCGGAGAGGGCGAGGCGGCGGAGGAGGTAGAGGAGGCGGAGCTCGTCGCCGCCGCGGTCGAGGATGTCGCCGAGCTGGACGGCGAGGGTGGGCCCCGCGGCCCATGAGGCCGAGGCGGAGGGGGA